>CAJUYI010002330.1:0-33293 GCA_910591695.1 Galerucella pusilla
AAATTTGATATAATTAATACTGTCGATATGTTTTGAGTAGACAATAATCTTCAAAAATTTTTAAGTTTGTACTTTCGTCCCCCGAGTAGATATAAAATAAAATGTGTATTTCTTCTACACCTTTAAACAGCCTGTATCTCACAAACTAAGAAGGTTAGAGAAACGTTGCATTTGGGTATTTTCGAGGGTATTTTAAATATTTCTCAACGATCTATCATGCCTCTAATTTACGGTACTTTTTTACCGGACATCCAGAATATCTGACCAGTTAACAAAACATGCGAAAGCTCCGGTAACGCAACTTGAGATGAACGCGACTATTCAATCTTTATTGATAGTGACAAGTTGGAAATGCTATTCTATATAAAACGCAGAAACGGAAATCAATTAATGTGGACATATTTTAGGGTGACTTTTCGAAGGGTTAACAACAAAAATGAGGAAAGGGAATTCGATGTTGGTAAATAAAATGAAAAGCCGAACGCAATTAAATGAATGCGTCATTCATGTTATGGTCAGTAGAGAATTTTAGGCGACAAAAACAATGTGTAGGTGTATATATGTAAATTAGTATTTAAAACGTCGTGGATATAGAGGAAATTTAATATTATTTGAGGGAGGTGAATTGTTTTATAGAATTTTTAAATTGATGCTGTTGATATTAGCTAAAAATGTTTTATTCCACTCTGTATAATATATTGTCAAGTTTATTTTTACAAAAATTCATAATGCTTGTGATAATTTTAATGAATTTCCCACAAAGTCCAAAAAAAATTATTTTAATCGGTTGAAAATTGAATCAATAATAAACAAAAATTTTAAATGTTGCATTAATTTTGTCTAGGAGAACAGAACAGAACACAGAGCCAGATGCTGCAAATGAAATACGCATATATATAGACGGCTCAAAAATGAAAGAAGGCTCAGGATGTGGAGTTTACTCCAGAGCACTAAGCCTAATGATTAAGTGGGGAATGGGAAACAATGACAGCGTGGTTCAAACGGAACTGGCTGGTATCTCAATTGCCACAAAAAAACTAACCAAAAAAGGAATTTCTGGCAAAAACATAACAATCTGCACTGATAGTACACAAGCCCTATTAGCCTTGAACAGACAACGTGTGTTATATCGGGGCTAGTACTAGAGTGCCAACAAGATTTAGCAAACGCCTCGGCAGATAACAATGTTATTATACTGAGGTGGGTTAAAGGGTACGACAGGAGTAAAGGTAATCGCATTGCCAAGGAAGAGGCTTGAATAAAAATTTTAGGACCCAGTGACACCTACGGCCTAACGACTTCGACAATTGCGGAACTAGCCAAACGTTACACCCATGCTCAATCCCTTAAGAGATGGGATGAAATCAAAGAATGCATAGTCTTGCCAGGATCACCCTGGCCGACCCTGGCAAGCTGGCGCCAAAGAAATATTTGGCGATGACCAGGAAAAACCCACGTTTAACAGTAGGAATTATGACTGGCCACTGTCAACTAAGGAAACACCTCCATACTAAGGGGGTAGTGGACACGTTACACCTCTATGAAGGATGTGTGAACAGGAAGATGAAACTGTCAGGCATGTCTTATGCGAGTGTCCGGGGTTATCATCAATAAGAGAGCGTGTGTTCGGTGAGTCTAGGCCTACAACTGCCGATATAAAGGAGATGTCTCCTAATGACCTGTCCACCTTCCTGGGAAGGACAGGATGGACGATGACCTAGGAAGACAACTACAACGGGTCACATGTGGCCTAAGTCTTGTGAGCCTACTCCCTACTCTACAGATACAGATTGTCTACGAGTTTTTTTTTTAATAAGAGCAGATACAAATTTAATAATCCGTAAAACTATGAACTGGTTTTACTACGTAATAATGCTGTGGTCAAAATTACTCATTATAATATCCTTAAAAATAACATTTATCTCCTTTTTTGTATAAAATACTAAATCATAGTTGGCGCTTGTCAATAAAACTAAAAATATATTCATTAGATAAGTAAGTGTGACTCAATTGCGGGAAATACATTCATCACCCACATTTGTCAAAAGCTAAGAATGTTATCTAATAATATGACGCCAATTAGATCAAACTTTAGCGGAATTTGCTCGAGCAAATCAATTGCTCTGATCACTTAAACGCTTTTGCGTATTCTTTTCAAGTGCTCGCTTTGAACAAAGCTGAACTATCGCTTTCCCACTTGCTCCTAGCTGCACTACCTCTAGAGAGGGCTCGGATCCGATTAGTTGATCATAACCTGGATTTATTTTGAAGTGCCTTCACAATGTGTGAGGACTTAAGTGCGAACACTAATTAATTTCATTAATTGGTAATAACTAAGATCGTTAAGAGTAGTTAACTTATCAACCCAAATAGACATTTAAGAGTATAAAATGTTTATTGGAGTGTTTAAATAGTTTATTATACACCAAGGTGGTTAAGACTATTATTATTTTTTGGGAATCAAACCACAATAATGTTTTTTATTTCGACGTTTCGGTAACGTTCCAGCTACCGTTGTCAAGACTCACTAGTAATAAAATAGTTTTTGGTCCCTATCTGACACAACGAAAAAAAATTTGACAACTAGACAATCAATAATGATTAGTTTAAGACTACAAAACTTTGTTGTCAAATTTTATTAAGGTCCATTCATAGTAGATCTCATCTCTGGTAAAATGTGAAATAAAATATTTTATTTTATGACATTCTAACGATTTGATAGTCTACTAGAAATGGAATCCAGTGAAGTGCACGTTCCAGGAACGGTTTTTATTGAGATAGCGCTTTTTTCGCTTATTTTGGAAATGTTGTTGATAAAACGCGTTTGTTGTTACTTTTTTGTGTATGATTATTTTTGTTTCCAAAATATGTATAACTCAGTTTGGTGATTTTTTGTATTGAAGTGCGTATCGATTAACAACTATTCCAATGATAAAGAAAACCTGGATAAAAACTTATGATGCTATCCTGAAAATCCCATTGAATTGTAGGCCCCTCTTCCCAAGCATGTTAACAAATATATGACTTAAAGAACTCCCTAACTTTGATATACTTTTTATGTTCACTTATTCGTAATTTCAATGGTCTAGATGTTTCACCTAAATAGAATTTGTCGCATTCACAAGATATCTGATATATGCAATTTTGTGAAGATTGTGCGCTATCCCAATAAAAACCGTTCCTGGAACGTGCACTTCACTTGATTCCATTTCTAGTAGACTATCATATCATTAGAATGTCATAAAATGAAATATTTTATTTCACATTTTACCAGAGATGTGATCTACTATGAATGGACCTTAATAAAATTTGACAACTAAACTTCAAAATATTATTGATTGTCTAGTTGTCATATTTTTTTCGTTGTGTCAGATAGGGATAAAATTTTTTTTATTACTAGTTAAACTTGACAACGGTAGCTGGAACGCTACCGAAACGTCGAAATGAAAAATAAAAAACATTATTGTGGTTTGATTCCCAAAAAATGAGAGAAAAAATAATAAGTAATGCCACAAGGAACTTATAAAAGATATTAAGACTGTTATTATTGACCGAGCACCAAAATTATTTCGTGAGGGGCTTTGTCCCGAGCGGGATAAGGTGCGATGCTTAGAAATGTCTTCCCCACCATGGTGTATATACAATTTTTTCCACCAATTGGTAAAAATCGATTTATTCTAAGGTTTTGGTATGTCGCTAAGTGTATCAGAAGTGGTGGGGTTATAATTTTTTGTGTATGGAAAAAGGAAGTAGTTTTTCTATTGGAATTAGACCAGGACGGCACTGGCAGAGAAAATATGTAAAATCTCCTTTGTAACTACACTGCACTGTTTCATATTTACATATCACTGATTACTATTAAAATGCATAATAATCCTGAGTAATGTTTTCATGGTCAAGAAAATAAGAACGGAAGGATGTGATGAAATGAATTTTTTTTATTAATAATAATTATTGAGGGTGTTACCGCATATTTATACAGAAAAGTAAAATTTCTTGTGAAAAAAAATGTGGATTATTAAATGAGAATTCACACAAAATGCTAATTATAAAATGCAATTCGTAGAAATCAGGAAGTAATGTATATTTAGATATTAATTATGGAGGGTTACGTGACAGATTGCTTGACAGTTAGTTTACTTTAATTCGGGTTTTCATTCATAAAAAACAATATTTTCATGGAAATCATTTATTTTTTTAAATCTCGTATTCTACACTTTCACGGGACTCGATAAAGTAACCACAAGTGATATTTTTAATTTTAGTACAATAATTAGTATTAAATATTTTAAATCTGTCGTTTTAACCCGATCAGAATTCTTCTTTTTGACAGTTTCCTAGGAAGACAACCTGTATTTTTTTTTAAATTGTTTAGTGCACTTGACATAAGCTGCAAAATTAATGAGCTGACTTTACAATTGTAACGTAAAGATGTCATAGTGACATGGTCCAAGAAACATATAATTTTACAATCTGCACTGATAGTAGACAAGCCCTATTAGCATTGAACAGACAACGTGTTATATCGGGGCTAGTACTAGAGTGCCAACAAGATTTAGCTGACGCCTCGGCAGATAACAATATTATCCTGAGGTGGGTTAAAGGGCACTACAGGAGGTAAATGTAACCGCATTGCCGATTCTTTAGCCAGGGAAGCGGCTGGACTAAAAATTTTAGGACCCGTGCTCAATCCCTTAAGAGATAGGATGGAATCAGAGGATGCAATAAGAGAGTGTGTGTCCGGTGAGTCTTGGCCTACACCTGCCGATATAAAGGAGATGTCTCCTAGTGACCTGTCCACCATCCTGGAAAGGATAGGATGGACGATGACCTAGGAGGACAACTCCTCGGGAGGATGTATAATGGGTCACATGTGGCCTAAGTGCTGTAAGCCTACACTCCCCCTCCCTACTTTAGGTGACAGTTCCAGACTTGAGATTGACTTATATAATATGTTTTCCGGGTCACTTAATCCGGATTTTCAACTTCCCAACCTTCAAATTTTGTAAAACAGTGTATTTTAAAGAAAAACGATCTTCAGAACATGCGCATCGGTTGTTAGAAGACTCTATGTACTTTTTGAAACAAACTATAGTGAGCATACTTATCAACAAAATCATGTAGAGAATACATTCAAGTTGAAATTATTTTTTTATCTAGAAAAACTCAATTTTTACTCACCACAATCATCTCCGAAGGTTCCAAAACGAAACATTCGTTTTGGCGACGGGCGCTGCCCCCAGTTCTTTTGCCAAAACTGAAAAAAAAAATTACAAAATTACAATTTAATGTAAAAAATTGTTTATAGACATAGTTAATGTCTGCTGTCTAGTCATTGGTCAGATTACCGCCCGTTTCATACAGCTTTTAATACAACTGACAATGATATTGGCCAGTTCACATAAAAATATACATGAGTTCAATCTTTATTACTATTTTTCTGCGTATGTTGTTTATCATTTTATTTATAACAAAATGTTATAATTATTCCAGCAAAGTAAATTGCTATTTTTATTATCTATTTAGTTTGATAAACAAAATCTACGCCCATGCTAATTTTTTATTGAAGTTTAATAGGTCAATCATAAGATATCCATAGCAACGTGAAAATAGTGTAATGTTGACATGATTGGGTGAAATTGTTCATATGATGAAAAATAAGGAAATTTCATAGGTTATTGGAGCTGTCAAAAAATTTTCAACATAATATCTGTAAATATTTTTTTTATTAAATAGTGAAATTAACTTGGAACTTATTATAATCTTACATTTTTTCACAATAATGTGACATTTGATTACTATTTTCATCATAACCTGTGGCCAATGATGATCCGATATATTTAGACTTGCCTTGATCCGTCATTGGCCACGACATATGCCAGCTGTGAGTGAGTTAGAAAAGTATGTACACGACCCTTTCGGCACACAGTCTCAATCATAGATAACATCTCCCAATCTCTTCCCCAAGATAGTATATTATAGATCAAGGTGGTGAAGACTTAATAAGGTACGAAGCTTTAAAATGTCTTCATCACCATGGTGTATATACAATTTTTCCTACTACTAGCCAAATTTAAGAAAAAATTGAAAATTCTCAAACGCACCACGAGAAGCATTTACCCCGTCGTCTGACTGACAAGTACACTGTCAGTTTTCGATATATTATGAACGTACTCGTTATGTCATCGGTCGTTTTTGGTTGGGCGCGAATTTTAAACTTATGGCATTTTTATTCAAATAATTTCATATTGATATGTAATTTCAAGCAGCAACTATGTTGAAGACAATCTCCTGGATATACAAAATAATGTTGCACAGATTTTTGTTGAACATTCTTATATTCTCAAAATATTTGAATTTTTCCATTATTGACCTAGGTTAATAATAGAAAATTATTAACCACTAATAGAGAAATTCAACTTCTCAGCTGGCTAGAAGGAGCAAGTAGCTAGTAGTGGGTAAAAAAACTATTTTATGTTCTCACAGAACAAATACTTTTGACGTCAACAAGTCCAATTGACAATATGTAATTTTATTTTCAATTTTTTCCCGTAAAAATTTTTTATCATCTATTACGTCAACTATATGCTGTCGTCATCCAACCATATTCACACATACGATTAAAAAAAATCGTACAAGATATCGAATTTCGTTAGTCGTCAGTGACACTTTAGACATTTGCTTTCCTATTCGCTTCATTGATACTTTCATCATCCGGTGCGCCACAGCTTGTCGCACTCTTTCCGAAACATGACGTGAAGACACTTCCGGACTGATAATATGAGAAACAACAATAATAATACGCAGTTGATGTAGAGCTACTGTACAGGGTTATTCATTATAAAATTTTTTGTATCCCCTTAAAAATTTGCACGCTGCTGAACTTTTGATAGAATATCAAAAAAATTCAGCTGTAACCCAACAACTTTTTTTTCTAAAAGTAATAATAACGATGATAGGGGGTGGGTAATTTATAATGAATATCCCTGTACCTTGTTTTTAATGTAAAAAGATCGATTTGAATTCAATTTGTACAAATACACAAATCAATTCTGTAAATAATTGTTAATATTGGCCTTATTCCTTTGAATGTTGTGGGCGTGTTCGAGTCCTCTCAGCATTTTTCATTTTCGCTTCAAGCGCGAAAGGAATTAGGGGACGAAAAGGAGATTTATCCTTGTAATTCCACCAACAAATCCTTCTCTTCTGTGATTGTATCGTGGGTGGATGAACAGAGACGTAATTACGGACGATTTTCAAATATACCAAGTACCAGTAAGAGGATTTCAACGTTAGAAAAGTTACGTTTATTGTTTTCCACGTTTTAACTACGTTCTCTAATTTGCAGACTTAATTTTTTGTTCTTAAAAATGGTTTACAACATAAAACCATAGATGAGACCAATTAAACTGAAATTGATTTGAAATTTTGCACTGAAATTGTATAAATGTTGTTAAAAATGGGTTTTGATATTACTCCTTATACCCCAATTGCGCTTATGGTTTGCTTCGAAGGAAATAACTTTTAGTTTTTCTGCTGATTGCAGAACATTATTGATTTTGAAGAATTTGTTTGGTTAAATATCTCCAATAAGTTACAAAGCAGTTCTACCCTTCCTATATCAACCCCATTGAACACAAAAACCAGCTAAAAGCTATAGTTTGAGCTCTAGCTTAATTTTCATATACATTGTTCAATATATTTGTCTTTCATCATCATCAAGCATTTAAATCTAATAGATTATGGCTAACGCTAATGCGCTTTCAAATCCATTTATTAGGGTGGATTACTCCCTTTTCACTCTTTATTGTTACAATTTATTGTGTGTCCTGGCTTCAGTTATTTTCTTTTAATTTTGCTCTATTTCCGCATTTTTATCTCCACTCTTTGATTTCCAACCTTTTCGTATCCTCTTCTATCGGATTCCTCCAACTTTCTCTGGATCTTCCCCTTGTTCAGATACATACATTCTGCAACAGCTGACAGCGCACAATTATTCTTCTCTCTCCTTCAAGTAGTTTTTCTCATATTTTCCTTGTCGTACTTGTGTAAATGGTATGGCTCAAATAGACTTTTCGCAATGTGTATATTTTCATAGATTCAGCATGAAATTTTCACTAACTCAAGTCTATTAAGTCTTATTTTTTATCAATACTTTATGAGATATATAGAGTTTCAAAATTGGTATTTTCTTTTTCATTTTATACCCTTATTTTGATGACGACTGGAATGGAAAATCCATTTGTTACTAGCTTCATGAGCTCATCCATATCTCAAATGTAGTTTTATGAAATTCAAACCACAATAAATTTTATTATAGTCCCCAAAAAGGACACATAATGTATGATGCTACTAGTTTCGGTACATTATTACCATCATCAGGCTACAATAGAAAGAAATGGTACACTTAATAAACAAAGATCTTATGAAATTGTGTTAGAATTATTTAAACCAGAAATGATAATTTCTAACTTTTGGCATCAACCCGACTTTCTTTGAATTGTATGTTTCATACAGGTAACTACATTTATTTTATTTTGACTACCTACTAATATAAACTTATTATCAATTTGAAAACAATTGAAAAAAATTTCATGTCCTTTTTGTATTTTGTAATTTTGTATTTCAACAATTTCTTATATGTAATTTTAACAATCGTAATATTCTCAATTTGTACTCTCAATTATATGTTCATCTTTCATATTACATTTATATCTATAGTTCTGGTTTAAATAATTCTAACATAATTTCATAAGATCTTTGTTTATTAAATGTACCATTTCTTTCTATTGTAGCCTGATGATGGTAATAATGTACCGAAACTAGTAACATCATATGTGTCCTTTTTGGGACTATAATAAAAATTATTGTGGTTTGGACTTTGAGTTTTATTGAACCATTGGTTTGTGTATCCATTTGTTACTGCCTTGTAATTTTTCCTCCCATAAAATTGTTTCTACATCTCCAAAAACCCCAACTTTCAAATTTTCAGCACTTTTTTAATGTTTCAAAATTTCAATGTTATATTTTAGTTTTTTGCAAATATTGTTGAAAATGTGTGAATATCGATTAGTAAACAAATAAATTTCTGATTAGTATTATTTATAACGTTACAAAAAAAATCATCTAATAGGATTAAAAAAATAATTCACCCCCTCCTACATACAAAGCTACAGAAAAAAAGGTAAACACTTTTTGGTTAAAGAACTTTTCTTCATAGTTTGACCCAAAAACCGTCCTTCAGGATAGTTTCCATTTTTTTCAATGATCTAATTGCACTACAACTCGATTTGCATGTTTAATGTTCGTCTGAACATGAAAATTGAGAATTTCTTAATAAATTTGATTTAAAAAAACTTGTTTTTTAAAAAGCAACAACTAATTCTCTTGCTATATACCCCGACAGACATTGAACTACACTTCTATAAGATTTAACAAACCATTTTGATTTGTAATTATAAGGGACATCTCCTTCGGTCCGGTTTCGGCGTATTTGGGCCTCATCAGTACAAAGCAGAGGGAAGGGAATGCTAAGAGTGCGTTAATAGCGACATCTCCACACCTAACCACAAACCAATATTCTATGTTGACAAAAAACCATCTCGGTTTTGTAGTTATTTACTGAATTACAGTTTCCTGTAACGATTGTTTGTTGCTAGATATCGTTCACAATTTAAACCCTTTGAATAATGAAACTTTTCGAAGTCGTTGTCCTCAAACAAGTAAAATAATAAGCGATTCCATGCAAAAAAAAATCCACAATGTTTAGTCTACTTAGCGAAGCGTTGAAACAATAAATTCGTTTCGATTTTTTTTTGTTTGACATCAAAACAATTTTGCCATCGTGAGAATTTGAAAGGTAAATGATATTTAACAAGGTTGTTTTTATCTCTTAAATATTTTTTCCTACGATCACATAGGAAAGTGACATATATCGCACTGTCTAGTTCTATGGAAAGTGGCATTTATTCATACGCGTACGGAAAAAAAAACTTATCCGTACGTGTACGGATAAAAAAGCTGTCAAATGAATTTCTATTAAGATTGACCACTGGCAAGCTGTCAAATATATAATTTTCAATTATGTTTATATATGTAATAACTAAATTTGAAGTGATTTATTTGAAAAGTGAAATTTTTGACATTTTCTTGATAAAAAAAAATTTAGGGCGCGGTCGAGGATCGAACCCGCGTACTCTTCGTCAGAAGTCCGATGTTGTACCAAATAATCCAAATCAACTGTTATAATAGTAGGAAAATGTAATCATCTTGAAAGGTATTCATGATAAGTAAGTATGAAGTATGATGAACAATAATAATTTCACTTTTAATTTCTATAACTATCCAACCAATTAATAATTGTAATAACCTACCTATATTATATAGTTAAACTACTTGATTTTTTGTCACTATTGATAGTTATTGTTAATTTTGAAATCAATTATGTAGTCTTCAATTGTAACATTTTGTGTATTAATATGTCAGATGTTGATTACACATTATTTGGTGATATTATCACGTGATCATAGGAAAAATACTGTACATTACTCGTGCGAAAGTGATCTTGCACACTCGTGCGATTGTCGCACTCGGCTTATTCCTCGTGCTACAATATTTCCCACTAGTGTGAAAAATGTCACTTTCCGCACACGTTATGTAATATACCTACCATAAACTAGTGGAGGATTCGACAGACGTTGTCCTGTGTTGCCTTATTAATCTTATTTATGTTATATAAATATTGACTATTTTTATTTTGATTAAAAATTATTACTTTAAGAAAAATTGTACTTAAATAAAATTATAACTAACATAAACTAACATAAATAGTAATTATAATTATTAATTATTTTTTAACTAGGAGTTACCCAGCACTGGAATTTACAAACATTCTTGGGAATAGGAACATCCTGTCGAAGAATGAGATTCAGCCAGCGTGATATTAAAAGAACACAATAGTAAAAACCAAGTTATTGTACCTACAATTATAAACAGAGTAATGTGTATCTAACATTTGAGCAGAATAATATCATAAGTTGTAGAACTTTAGTTCTTTGTTTTTTTTATTCTTTTGAAAAATATCGAAAGAGCCCAATAATAAAAGACGAAAAATCAAAGAAAGTGCTTTGATACAACTAAATGCAGATAAATGTGTAGCTAGTATTTCAGCCGAATGTAGTCAAATTTGGTTACTAATGTTAGAAAGAGAAATTTCCAATAATCAATTACCTTCGTTATCAGGATAGCATCATAAGTTTTTATCCAGGTTTTCTTATGATTTATCATTGGAATAGTTGTTAATCGATACACACTTCAATACACAAAATCACCAAACTGAGTTATACATGTTTTGAAAACAAAAATGATCATACGCAAAAAAGTAGCAACAAACGCGTTTTATTAACAACATTTCCAAAATAAGCTAAAAAAAGCGCTATCCCAATAAAAACCGTTCCTGGAACGTGCACTTCACTGGATTCCATTTCTAGTAGACTATCATATCGTTAGAATGTCATAAAATAAAATATTTTATTTCACATTTTACCAGAGGTGTGATCTACTATGAATGGACCTTAATAAAATTTGACAACAAAGTTTTGTAGTCTTAAACTTCAAAATATTATTGATTGTCTAGTTGTCATATTTTTTCGTTGTGTCAGATAGGGACCAAAAATTATTTCTTCACTAGTTAATCTTGACAACGGTAGCTGGAACGCTACCGAAACTTCGAAATAAAAAGAAATAAAAAACTTTATTGTGGTTTGATTCCCAAAAAATTAAAGAAAAAATAATAAATAATGCCACAAGGAACTTACAGAAGATATGGATAAATATAGTTTCTAGCCAAGATCATAGACTCTTACTATAAAAAATACGAATGGCAGCTAAGATAGAATTTGAACCCCCGCAATAAACTTCACCAAATAATACCCGATGTATCTAGAGCTCCTTTCCTACCAAACAATAGATCCGATCAAGTGAAGACAATTAGGCTTAGAATAGGACACACCAGCATAACCCACCAATACCTGATGACCAAAGAAGCCATTCCTCAGTATGATCAGTGCCAGTAAGTTAAATCTGTGAAGCATATTATTTGAGAGTGTCCTTATCTTAATTATGTGTAATTTGTGTGGTGTTCCCGATAATATAAAGACAGCTCTTCCGGACAAATTAGATAAAACCTTAAAATTTCTCAAGTCAATCAATATTATTTATGAGATGTAGACCTTATTTTTCATGTTTGTAATTAATTCCATATTTATTTAAACTGCCAATGACCCAAGTGGTTGACGCAGTGTACGTGAAAAATAAAAAATAAAACCCAGTGTAGTTCAATTTCTAATAAAAAACCAAACACCAATTACTATTTCTATAAATCACCTTTATGCACAGAAAAAATATTAGACCACCCTCGTATATAATAATCTTAATTTTCTTCAATTAAACCATAGAACTACCAACTGGTTTTACCATAAATACAATTCAACCATTACACTTGTTGCATACAAGATTATTTTTTATAAAATCCACACAAATCGGCAAAAAAAAATACTAAATACGTACCCGACATGATATAAATGAATTAGCACAAATTTTACACGCAAACTTTTCAATTCAAAACACCGGACGTCGATAAATTGTATGTTAACTAGTTTTCAACGTTCGACATCTGAAAAAATACGAGCGATTCCCTATCGATAACAGGGAAGTTAGTGTTGTTAAAACGAAACTACCGGCCGGAGAGGAGAATCCAGGCAAGCTGTGTGTTGTTGGTTTCGGGAAGTGAATATTGCGACTGGTGTTCGTTTGCAGAGCGTTCAAAAAGGACCGCTGAGCCACTGTTTAGGGCGGCTGTGTGGATTCTGTTTAGGGACGTATCCAGGAAAGATTTGTCTTTATAAAAATACTGTGTTAAATTTATTCTAGTATACAGGGTGGTTCTTAAGTAATTGTACATAGAAATACAGTACAATATTCAATTCAAAATATTGCGATTTAAATCAACTAGTCTTAATAAGTAGTTGATATTTAGAGAAATACAGGGTGTTGAACATGAAATTTTAATTTTCGTTTTTTACAATAACATTAACGCTTTTTGACGTATATGCACAAAAATTTAAGGTTGGGGTTTTTTGATATTAGAAATCAAAATTTTGTATCTATTTTGATGTATTTTGTATACGCAAAACTTTTTTGCCTTTTACATCAGCATCACTTTTGTAAAAAATAATTAAAGCCACATTATTTCAACAAATAAAAGGTATCCTTGTTAGTATCCCCAAATCTTAACGGTTATAGAGATAATCACATTTTAGTGATTAACTACATGATTATTATTTAATGAAATTACGTTTAAAAAATGTAGTGTGTACGAAAAGTATTTTTTTAGTATGAAGATGAATAGTATTAGGGAATAGTAAAATTTAACATGAGAAATATGCACTTTTAATATTTAAAAATTAATAATTATCGTACACACAACTACATTTTTCGAACGTAATTTCATTAAATAATAATCATGTAGTTAATCACTAAAACGTGATTATCTCTAAAACCGTTAAAATTTGGGGATACTAACAGATATATCTTTTTAAGCTGTAATAATGTAACTTTGATTATTTTTTACAAAGGTAGCGCTAATGTAAAAGGTAAAAAAGTTTTGCGTATATTTATGCCGCATACGTGGCCTATGTGGCGCCCTCTACAAAATACATCGAAATAGGTACAAAATTATGATTTCTCATATCCAAAAACCCCCAACCTAAATTTCTGGAGCATATACGTCAAAAAGCCTTAAAGTTATTGTAAAAAACGAAAATTAAAATTTCATGTTCAACACCCTGTATCTCTCTTAATATGAACATTTTATTGAGGCTAGTTGATTTAAATCGCAATATTTTGAAGAGAAGATTGTACTATACTTCAAGGTACAATTACTTAAGGACCACCCTGTATATAAGTTACCTGTCACTTTCGCATAATATTTTGATAAATCTTTAAAATGTTGAATTTTTTTTTCATTTTAACGTTGAACGATATGTATTAGAATACAACCCTGTCCTACAGGTAAAAATGATAACAATTGGGGTACAGAATATAACGGTGTTCTTTCATAAAGCGGAGTATATACAAGGTGTACTTTAATCCCGACATTGACATTGGTATTAGGGTGAAGGGTACCTACAAAGTCGTATTTCAAATATAAACCACTACATAATAATAATAGGGATAGGCAATTTCACAGTATAATGGAGTAATTAAAAAGAAATAAATTTCTATAAGTGATTGGATTTATTTTGTTTGAAAATAATGCTATTGTTTTTTGATTATTATTTTTTGAAGTTGTTTGGTGCATAATTAAAGCAATTAGATGGGGAAAATGTGGGTCAAATGAAAAACTCTAGTTTTAATATTAATTTTTTGGCAAAGTAAACAAATAAAGCTTGTTGTTTCCCCATGGAAGATCCTTAGTTTTACGCGGAAGCAACAAGTGATATTATCACGGCTTAAGATAGGACACACGAGATTACACATCAATATCTCATGAAGAAAGAAGAAGCACCAATATGTAGTGTGTGTCAGGTGCAGTTAAGCGTCAAACATTTTCTTAGTGAGTGTCCTAATAGGCTAATAGTTATTTACGTAATAAGTGGGATATGGACATTATTAACGCAAGCATGTGAATTATGCACAACGAGGCCGTAGGCCGAGTCGTGTAATCACAAAATTTTATTTTATCTACAACTGTTTATTAGTATTATCAACAGTACCTATATCATGAAATTAAAAAAAAGTTCAATCCAACGTATTTTTAATAATATTGACTGCAAACATGGTACTGTATTTATCATATTTTGTGACCATAGCAACAAAGACAAACAAGGCTGTGGAAACTAGATAAATTAGTTATGCCATCAAATTTTCAAAGTTGAATGAACAAAAATCTATAAAAATGAGTTCAAGCGAAGACAATCTCCTTTCGCAAATTGAAAATGCAGCTTCCAGTGTTATTTTAAATATTTAATTCTGGTATTAATATGTTTCTAGATTCTCATTATCGTACTAGTGCGGTAATGTAATCAAAAACGCACTAGTGCGGTAATATACGTCATTATGACACTGAAAATAGTGTCAAATCGTACCCGTTACATGACAGTTGTAGATATATATTATTACGAGCGCAAAGTATGTAATTTCAGTGATTATTTCCCTCAATACAAAATATGCGCCTTCGATTGGTTTAAATATTATAAGGATTGATATCTGAAAACACCATGTTTTCGATTTTGTATTTCGGCACCTGATTGGAGAAGGTGCATCCTTTTTTATCGGATAAAAACTTCTTTTCCTCAATATCTAGTAAGCGGATGTCACTTTCACATAATGACAATGAGTCGTAAGTTATTGTTGTTGTTCATCCATATATTCTGTCGTTAATTTATCTTGCCAAAAAACACTCGAGCTTTTCTTTTATCAGATACATTTCTCTTTAACTCAAAGTTTTGCCGATCACTAAATTTGCTCGAAAAACTGACATTAGATAAAATCATGTCAGTTTTTCTCGTAAAATTAGTGATTGGCAAAACTGTTTCGTTGCAAAAAAAAATTTATCCGATAAAAATAAAAGGTCTTGTGTTTCTACTGTTGACAAATACAACTCGTGTAATTAATGTTTATCGAACATTTCTTCTCTTTTTCGGAACCAATTTTTGTTTTAGGAAAGTAGGAAGTATTTCGATAATCATCAACACACTTGTTGTATTATTATCGATAACCTTATAGAACTGTTAGGAGACTCCTGTAATGTCATAAACTTAATTAAAATAAGTTCCTTCAAAATATTAATATCATTAATATTCTGTAAACAACACCTATGTAAATTGGAATTATTGTACCAAATTATGCATATTTGCTAATAACCTCGTTGTTGAAGCGAATAAAAAAAATCACATTTTTTGGAACTCGAGCGATATTTAGTTTGTTAAATGGTAAATTCTTTTGATGTTAATAAATTCACTGAACAATATTATTCTAGAGAATTCTACATTGTTTTGCTTGTATTATGCTGTTGGAAATTGAACAAATAAATGTACGACCTATGACCTATGATATTTAATCGTTTCTTCGGGGTTGCGTTACAAATCCCCTGACGGTCTAGCTCCATTTCACGAATTGTTTATATTTTACTTAGACTGGTACAAAATGTCACGAGGTGGGCGGATGGTGATCTTTTACTCTACAACGCCAACGATTTTTGCATACTTAGTTAATGCAATATTTCATTATTCAAAAAAATTTAATGGAAGCTAATGAAAATATTGTGATTCTACAAAAAGGGCAGAGGGTGTTTGTTTGAAATGGTAGAAGTTAACAAACGGGATAAACAAAATATAAAAACTAAAAAAATAAAAAATGTCTTCAATATTTCACTTGTCTTTTTAGATTGATACAAAATTTTTGGTTTATTCGTTTTTTGCGCCGAACTTAGTACTGTATTATATAATTTATCGAAAAAATTATTGACGCCCACTACTAGCTGTTTGTTGTTCAAAGTACTTAGTACCCAAGCAATTGTAATAATTTTGTATTTTAAAGTTCTTTTTCCAAAATCACATTCCAAGCAATTGTCGGCCTTTTGTTATTTTCTATTATTGTTTCAAATGCACAGTATTTAGTGCATCAGCTTTCGGTTACTCCAAAGTACTTGATGCCCAAAGCACTTCCAAGTATTTTATCGTTTCAAGTGCTTAGCAAATAATGCCCAAGAAAATGTCAGCATTTTGGTTAGTTTTTGAAGTGCTTTATGCCTAAAATACTACTAGTTTTTCCTTGTTCAAAGTACTTAGTACCCAAGCAATTATTGTAATAACTTTGTACTTCTAAGTTCTTTTTCCAAAATCACATTCCAAGCAATTGTCAGCTTTTTGTTATTTTCAATTATTGTTTTAAATCATCAGTATTTAGTGCATCAGCCTTCTGTTACTCCAAAGTACTTGATGTCCAAAGATAATTTATCTATTTTAGCTATTTTATCGTTTCAAGCGCTTGGCAAATAATGTCCAAGAAAATTTCAGCATTTTGGTTAGTTTTTCAAGTGCTTGATGTCCAAAGTACTACTAGCTGTTTGTTGTTCAAAGTACTTAGTATCCAAGCAAATGTAATAATTTTGTACTTTGAAGTTATTTTTCCAAAATCACATTCCAAGCAATTGTCAGCCTTTTGTCATTTTCAATTATTGTTTCAAATGATTAGTATTAAGTGCATCAGCCTTCTGTTACTCCAAAATACTTGATGTCCAAAGTACTTCAAGTAATTTACCGTTCCAAGTGCTTAGCACATAAGGTCTGAGAAATTGTCAGCATTTTGGTTAGTTATTGAAGTGCTTGATGTCCAAAATACTACTAGCTGTTTGTTATTCAAAATCCTTAGTACCCAAGCAATTGTAATAACAGAGTCAGACGTTGTACTAAAGTTCCTTTGCCAAAAACACTACCCAAGCAATTATGAGCCTTTTTGTTATTTTCAAGTTGTTGATGCCCAAAATACTAGAAGTCCATTATTGTTTCAAAGGATCAGTATTTAGTGCCGGGTCATTATCAGCCTTTTGATACTCCAACGTACTTGATGCTCAAAGCACTTCAAGTAATTTACAGTTCCAAGTGCTTAGCACATAGGGTCTGAGAAATTATCAGCCTTTTGTTATTTTTTGAAGAGCTTGATGCCCAAAATACTACTAGCTGTTTGTTGTTCAAAGTACTTAGTACCCAAGCAATTATAACAAAAACACTATCCAAGCAATTGTCAGCCTTTTGTTATTTTCAAGTAGTTGATGCCCAAAATACTGGGAATCCCATTATTGTTTCAAATGCTCAGTATTTAGTGCCAGGTTATTAACAGCCTTCTGTTACTCCAAAATACTTGATGCCCAAAGAACTTGAAGTAATTTACCGTTCCAAGTGCTTAGCACATAGGGTCTGAGAATTTATCAGCCTTTTGTTATTTTTTGAAAAGCTTGGTTACCAAAATAATATTAGCTGTTTGTTGTTCAAAGTACTTAGTACCCAAGCAATTATAACAAAAACACTATCCAAGCAATTGTCAGCCTTAAGCTATTTACAAGTTCTTGATGCCCAAAATACTGCAGGCCCATTATTGTTTCAAATGCTCAGTATTTAGTGCCGAGAAATTATCAGCCTCCTGTTACTCACAAGTACTTGACGCCCAAAGCACTTCAAGTATTTTTTTGTTTCAATAAATGTTTAGGAAATTGTCAGACTTTTGTTATTTTTCTGAAGAGCTTGATGCCCAAAATACTAATAGTTTTTCTTTTTTCAAAATACTTAGAGCCCAAGCAATTGTAATAACTTTATACTTCAAAGTTTTTTTGCAAAAAGCACCCAAGCAATTGTCGGTCTTTTGTTAGTTTTCGATACCCAAGTTTGATATTTCAAGTATTTAGCGCTTATTAGTGCCCAAGCAGTTGTGGTACTTTGAACTTCAAAGTGCTTAATGCCTAATAAATAGCAGGTTGGAATATCTCACTAAAAACTTTTCTTCCACAATTATGTTTTTACAAATTCTTAATGGTATCGGTAAACTTTTTCAAATTATATTTTCCACTATTATGTTTCATTGTTGACTAAACCCAATTAATCTAAAGAAATGTTATGTTATTGTTTCTGTAATAAAATATCAAATGACGACATAAAACTTAACAGCCCCTTTAATATGTTTCACTTTATCGAACCTTTAGCCTGAGCAGTTATTTATAGAACACAAAAGCTTTCAAGACTGTTCGAATAACTTGACCAATTACTTATGTTACAAAAAGTCTTACTAAAAGTACAAGTTCTACTTTTTAATGTAATAAAACAATTTGTGAGGTACAAGCGACACTCACCCTGGCGGCAGAAATGTGAAGGACAGTCTACGGTATTTTATTTTTGTTTGAGTGAGTTTTCATTTCGTTTCTGTACTATTTTTACCATGATTTCAGGTACCAATAGGTCACAAATGGACAACACGTTGAGAGCAATAAACACTTTTTGCGCGAGTTGTATACAATATTTTTTCTACGTTCATGTAAAAACCAAAAAATGAAGGTTGCTCTAAAGGAACTAAAAGTGGCGACGTTTTGAATGTTGTTTATGTTTGTCATAATGACAAAATGACAGATGAGTTCAATAAAGAAATAAATAGAGCACAATAAAGTATTGTTTTTTGCATGAACGTAAAAAAATTGATTAAAAAAATGGTTCGATCAAATTAAAATACAAATAGTACGCGCTACTGTTATTTTCCGGATATGATTACAAGACAATCATTCTTATTTCTCTTTATTCCTATCTAATTGTTCTTAATAGCGTATATTTGTACTCCATAATTATTATTATTACCAACATTCGAAGGAAATATTAATGTATCGACGTTACGTAAAATAAATTCAAATGAGATTTTAGAAAATATGTGGCAAATGATGTTAGAGGACAATGGAAGGCTGTTTTTTTAAATGGCTTTCTAAAAATAATCGGTACCAACTGAAAGAACTGCTATTTTTAATTTGATCTGTTTAAGTGATGGGATAGTAAGTGTTTCAATTAACACATACGTACAGGGTGTTTTTAAATTCATACAAAAAAATGTTCTAGTATGGCCAAATACAAAAAAGAATTATTTTCAGCAAATTTTAAAAGAGTTATAAACTATGTTTTTCATACGACAAAAACAATATTGATTGGGACGGTTGGCACTTCTATATTATGAAATTATGAAGGGTTGAAGTTGAAGGGGATGGATTTATAGGCAAAAATAACAAATTTTGATCCGGAAAATGAAGCACTTGATCTACTACAACTAACCATTGAAAAATTGCCAAAAACAAACGAACAAGGGAGGACCTCTGTATCAGTATCTGTAGAGTAGGGAGGGTGAGTGTATGCTCACAGCACTTATTTCACATGTGACCCATTGTACATCCTTCCGAGGAGTTGTTCTCCTAGGTCATCCTCCATCCTGTTGTTCCCAGGAAGGTGGACAGGTCACTAGGAGACATCCCTTTATATCGGAAGGTGTAGGCCAAGACTCACCGAACACACACTATCTTATTGACGATAACTCCGGACACTCGCATAAGACATGCCTGACAGTTTCATCTTCCTGTTCACACATCTTGCATAGAGGTGTGTCCACTAGCCCATTAGTATGGAGGTGTTTCCTTGGTTGACAGTGGCCAGTCAGAAATCCTACTGTTAAACGTAGGTTTTCCTGGTCATCGCCAAATATTTCTTCGGCGCCAGCTTCCCAGCGTCGTCCAGGGTGAAGGCCGAAGGTGTCACTGGGCCCAAAAATGTTTAGTCCAGCCGCTTCCCTGGCTAAAGAATCGGCAATGTGATTACCTTTACTCTTGTCGTGACCTTTAACCCACTTCAGGATAATATTGTTATCTGCCGAGACGTTAGCTAAATCTTGGTGGCACTCTAGTACTAGCCCTGATATAACACGTTGTCTGTTCAAGGCTAATAGGGCTTGTCTACTATCAGTGCAGATTGTTATATTTTTGCCAGAAATTTCTTTTCTGGTTGGTTCTTTTGTGGCAATTGAGATACCAGCTAGTTCTGTTTGAACCACCCTGGTATTGTTTCCCATTAACCACTTAATCCTTAGGCTTAGTGCTATGGAGTAAACTCCACATCCTGAGCCTTTTTTTTATTTTTCATCTGTATTATATATGCGTATTGCATTTGCAGCATCTGACTCTGTGTTCTGTTTTATTTGTGTTTTGTAGGGTAGAGAGGACCTCATTCTGAGATATACGGGTCAAACGAAAACAAAGAGGGAGATGGAATGGGAACCCACCATTGCAAAATGGAAAAACGTTCATTAAAGAACCTTCTCCATGGTCATAGTCCAATGAGACCTGAAACATGCACAAAATGGATGGAATTGTAAAACGGAGAATATTTTGTTGAAAAGGGACATGCATGGACTGTAAGACAGAAAATATCCATCAGAAGAATACAATGGATAACTGGTGAAGAGCCTGTAAAGACTGGTACAGAGGATTGGAGTGTGTTGTGTGAAGCTCGGAAAACACAAAAAGATGATGAGGTTGTTGTGTTATCCTATTGAAAAATAATGTTATGAACAATAAATGTTACCATAACTTTTTATAGATAATAATAAATTTAAAAATATATATATTCTAAAAATTCCATACGAATTTATATGTATGACAAGGTCCAAGGTTACGTAGTTGCTACACTAATTTTACTAATAAACAAATTCTATAAAATAATTTAAATACTTGATCAACTTTAAATTCACAAATATGTTTATATCATCATAAAAATGTAATATACTTGTAAAATTAACATTTTTATTGAAACTGCTTTCCTAGAGATAAGATTTTGTCTATAGTAACTTTCTAAACTGATTCCGCATGTAGTTTTATACTAATTCATTCAGATACTTATTTAAACTGCTAAGCTATGATGAAACCATATATGAATTTCAAAATAATTGTACCAAACGACAATATTGCATGCCGAATAAATTAATATCATAATTAAAACAATATCAGAGGTCGATTAGTGGGTGTCGGGAAGAGGAATACGACCGTGGGCTGTCGGAAGGGTTTGCACCCTATTTGAATATATCTTGTTAATTTAGAACTGTTCACTGAACTAATCCCCCCGATGTTAAGGAAGGTCTTTTGCATACATTGGAATAAGTAGGTTATTCGTGTCAAGATTACTATAATACAGGGTACCATCCAGCACTATAACTGCTATAGAGGTATATGAAGTTATTATGAAAGTAGGAAATGGGTGGATACACAGAAACTGTTATTTTTCGAGAAATATTGATATTATATTATTATAAATAAATAATATGAATTTAGGTATGTAAATTGCAAATTTTTTTTGTTATATTATATGATGATTCATTTTATAAACAAACATGTAATACGTGTTGTTTTGGTTGTTGGAAAGATATTCTAATGAATACAACTACAAATAAATAAAACTATGGAAGAATTTTCGTATTACACAAAATGAAATAGTATATTATACACCAAGGTGGTGAAGACTATTATTATTGACCGAGCACCAAGATTATTTAGCGAGGGGCTTAGCCCTGAGCGTAGTATTCGAATATATTTTCGGTACTCGGTATTCTGGTTTCTGAATACAGTTTTTGAATCCCAGTATTCGAATACCTACTTTGTATTCGAGTCCCGGTAATCTTTTAACCTTTTGCAATATCTTGAATATAAAAGATTAGCTTTGAAGAAGCTTTATGATTACCCTTTAATTAAACAAATATTTTCAAGGTATAACTCCATATTACCATCTTCTGCTCCAGTAGAACGATTGTTTTCTTTTGCGGTTATGATAAATACGCCAAAGCGTCAAAATTTGGGTGACGAACTTTTTGAAATGTTGGTTTTGTTGAAGGCGAACGGGATAGGAAACACATGACATCAGTCATATTTGGTTGAGCGCGAATTTTAAACCAATAGCTTTTTTATTCAAATAATTTCATCTTGATAGGGAATTTCAAGCAGCAAATATGTTAAAGACAATCTCCTGGGTATAAAAAATTATGTTGCTCAATTTTTTGTTGAACTACTATCCCTGAATTCTCAATATATTTGAATTTGTCCATTATTGACCTAGATTAATAATAGAAAAAATTATTAACCACTAATAGAGAAATTCAACTTCTCAGTTGGCTAGAAGAAGCAATAATTGTCAACTTCACAGCTAGTAGTGCATGCAAAATAGTATATTGTGCAACAAGAGGGGAAAGCTCAACTTTTCTCACCAGTGTGGAAGTTTGAGGCACGAGCCCGAAGGGCGAGTGACGCAAACACACGAGTGAGAAAAGTACTTTTCCCACATGTTGTACACTATACTTTTTCTACAACTGCACAAATTTCAAGAATACAAGTAAAGTAACTTGATCATAATGTGCGAAGCAAGGGCAGCACTAACCCGACTGGAAAAAGCATCAGACCATGACGTGGCACATGGGAGAGAACACACAGAGATAAGGCATGTGGATGATGTTATTTTCAAAATGCCAACAGACCACATGACCACCAGATATATCTTTCGCAAGAACTTCGAGATTGTCATCAAATATCGAAAGGAGCTTGAGGAAGAGAACGTACCACCACTTAGTAGAGGTAATGAACTGATCTGGTATACAAACGGATCAAAAAATGAACTCGGCACTGGAGCGGGCATATACAGCAAGACGAGTAAATATGAAGGAATCGTCTCGCTAGGAAAATACGCCTCTGTATTTCAAGCAGAGGTCTATACAATACTTGCATGTGCAAGGGCAAATAATATGAGAGCCTACAACAACAGGCGCATCAGGATCTACAGTGACAGTCAAGCTGCCCTTAAAGCACTTCAGAGCTATAGGGTGACATCTCGGCTAGTATGGGAATGCGGCGAAGAACTTAGAAGACTGGCGACTCGGAACAGTGTAACACTGGAGTGGGTCCCAGGTCACAAAGGAATCGCAGGCAATGAAAAATCTGACGAACTCGCAAGAGTAGGATCGTCAACTCTGATGAACGGACCCGAACCTGCTGTGGGCATCTCCAAATGCTTAACGAGGTCATGGTTAAAAGGGAGGGTGAAAGAACAACACAATAAACACTGGAAGAATACGACCAGGCAAATACATGGGAAGAAATTTATGAAAGAACCATCAGAAAAAGTCTCAAAAGAACTGCTCTCAATGAACAGAAACAAACTACGCACCATATCGGGGCTACTTACGAGACACTTTCCAACAAAGGTGTACCTAAACAAAATAGGGCTGTACAACGGAGACCTTACATGCAGAAGATGCAAAAAGGATACCGAAACAGCTCTGCATATACTATGCAACTGTGAGTCGCTGGACCACAGAAGGCAGAAACTGTATGGCAGAACCCAAATGACTCCAGAAGACTTCTACAACCCACCAGCAAAGAACCTGTATGAGCTAATACAGGGAACGGATTGGCTGAATAGGTTGTAGTCAGAACACTAGGAGTATCCACAATAAGCCCAGGAGGCTGAGGGGGTGCCGGCGAAGGGACGGCTCCTTTGGAAAAAAAAGTAACTTGATATTTATTTTTATGGTAAGTGAAACAAAAATAAAGTATCCTATCTCTAAACTGTTATTCAAAATTATAGTTGATGGTGAAATTTGTACAATTTCGTACGGTCAAACCCGGAACGTAATTTCTCTTCATTGAATTATCTGTTATTTGAAAGTACCTTTTCGAATTTAAAAACTTATATACTAATATAATCTGACAGTTTTGTGACAACCAAGTAGGTATTCAAAGATGATAGTCCATATAAATGTTTGTGGCGTGGGCAAAGTGCCGTGAGAAATAAAATTTCTCACAGTATAAGCAATATTTGGTTTTGAAATTAAGTAAGCTATGAGAAATAAGTCACTTTTCATAGCAGTTGTAGAAAAAAGCATTATCCTTATATTAAATTTTAAAACGGTTATAGATATAGAGCGACATTGGGTAAATGATGAGGAAGCGATATTAGAGCCTGGCGAACACAAACTAAAAAAACGGCTCAGTGCCTATATTCGCCGAGGCAGGATCATGCTGAGGCGCCTCGTGAGGCAGTTTCGCAATGTCGATGCGCACCTTTATAATATCGAAAGATATTTGAATCACGTTTCTTTCAATAATGCCAACAATTTACTCATTTGTATAATTATAAACAATTAGTTTACTACAGCATATTAACACTCGATATCGCAAGGTCTTACTCTGCTCACTTACAATTAAAATAGTTGACAATTATAATTATTACTAAGCATTCTTTTTACTAATAATGGATAAATAAGACAATTTTCTGACAATTAAATTTATATATAAAAAAAACCCAGATCTGTAAAAGGTAGCAATTATTTTGCAATTAATAACTTTGTTGTAATATCGTAATCTATTGAATTATCGCGTATTAACATTGGAATGAAAAAAATGTCAGTTTATCGTGAAATATTCATTTTTCCACTACTAGCTGTGAAGTTGACAACTGAGAAGTTGAATTTCTCTATTAGTGGTTAATAATTTTTTATTATTAACCTAGGTCAATTATGGACACATTAAAATATTTTGAGAATTCAGGGATAGTAGTTCAACAAAAACTTATGTTACATAATTTTGTATACCCAGGAGATTGTCTTCAACATATTTGCTGCTTGAAATTATCTATCTAAATAAAGTTATTTGAATAAAAATGCCATGAGTTTAAAATTCGCGCTTATCCAAAAATGACTGATGACATAACGAGTACGTTCATGATATATCGAAAACTGACAGTGTACTTGTCAGTCAGACGATGGGGTAAACGCTTAAACGCTTCTCGTGGTGCCTTTGTGAATAATTTTTGATTTTTGTCTTAAATTTGGCTAGTAGTGGAAGAAATTGTATATTATACACCATGGTGTTGAAGACATTTATACTCGTAAACCTCGCACCTTATTTCGCTCGGTCAATAATAATAGTGTTCTCCACTTTACTGTATATCATTTCCATCTGCAGGGTAGCTTTATCACTTCCATAAACAATTGCAGCTTCATTGCTCCATTCACCATCAGGATGCAGAGAGTAAATGCTGCTGAGAATTTCTACAACATTCTCAATTTTCTTAAAATCTGCAAACCTTTTTTGAAATTCCGATTTAAGATCCGTAATGAACGTCTTGAACGTTTTCGAATTGACGTAAACAAAGATAATGTGGGGGATACATTATTATTAAATTACGTACAGCTCGCGTCAATCTTTTTGTATATGGGAAGTAGTCTTTAGTGTAAGTTACTGTGTTCTTGCGGGTCCGCACAAAATGGGTCAGCGGTCCGGATGCGGACCGCGGTCCGCCATTTGGCGACCCCTGGTGTATAATATACTATTCTATACTTTTCCTTTCATCTTTTTAATTGATCAATTTTTCATTTCCCACTTTTTCGATGTTAATTCCCAAAAATTCATACAATCCTATAAAAAAACCTCTCGAACGTAACAAAGTCTAGTTTTAGTTAGGTTTCAGGAGGTGAAAAATAAAATGTTCAGTTTTCCACTGCGCTTTTCTGCACAAGAGAAAATGTACGCCATAGTGGTGAAACTGATGGTGGCAATAAACTATCGTTCTAAATGGGTTTGCTATTGTTTCAAATCGCGACACTTTTTTCCCCATGAGCTCATAGTCTATTATATTAACTTTAGAAATAAAATAATTAAAATATTGTTTACTTTGAACACCATATTATAGTATATTACGTAACGTGTGTGGTAAGGAGCATTTTACGCACGAATGGAAAAGTTACGCACGATGCCGCGTAGCGGCGAGTGCGTAATTCAGTGAGTGCGTAAAATGCTCTACAACATTTTTCATAAGAAGCATGAGAAATAACAGTTACATAATTAGAGGTGCTTGGTAAACTCCATCTCTATTACTCTATTACCAATGAAAGAAGCACAGTAAAGAACTAACGTTTAATCATTATTATTATATTGTTGATAATCGAAAGTCTATTTTTCAATTATAATCAATACATATACATAGCCCTTTGTGCTTTTCACAGTTAAACGAGGCCATATCTAATGTTTTCAAATTGTAAATTTTGAATAAAATGGAGACGTCTATTGACAGTTGCTAAGATGTTGCTAGGGAAGCCGTGCGATTTACTTTACAGCTGTGCGTTTTTTTTACAGTGCGTAATAGCTGTCATTACATTGATACCGACTGTGTGTTATTGACTGATTACAGGGGGGGTCGTAGGTAAATGTATATATGTATCAATCTAAATTCCTTTTATATGTGGTTTCAGCCAATAGACGACTCATATTACTACTGACTGGGAGGGAGGGATGTTCGACAAGCTGTTTGACAGCGTCAGATGGTTCGTGATTGACGTTTATTGACACGTTTGATAGAATAGTCATTTTTTTTATTCACAACCATATATGTAATGCTATCATTACTAATGTCATTGAAGGTTAGAAAGTGTCATATTACACACCTCTACTTCCCGCCCTCATCGATCACTTCCCGCCCTGACCTCCCACCCTCTAAAATAATGTGATCGTTAATCTATTTTAGATGAATATTTTGTATAAACAACTGTTATAGTATTAGTAATGTTCCCGCTGTTATGGAAGTGTGAGAATTCTCATAGAACCGAATGGATAATCGACTGGAATCGTTAATTGTCTCTTAGTCGGGAGCGTAGCACTTGTGTCGTCTGGAGCAGATAGCTTGTTTTTGTTCAGCATCCAGACAAAAGGCAATTTTACTTCGATAAGAACCACTTTAGAAGTTCTAGTGATAGTATCTGTTATTGTGTCGCTTTTATTTTGGACCAATAGTTGGATGGATTTCGTTTAAAACTTCTTTATTCCGTATACAGGGTGATTCGTACCAATATCTACTTGCATCCAATATATTTTTACTAATTATTTGAATGTCTTTTGTTCCATCCTCATATACAAACATGGCAGAGTATGAAAATTTGATGTTAGTGACTTTTTTTTTGACGTCAACGGGACGGATTTCTGGATTTATATTCTTCCATTGTTGGTATATGCTGGGATTTCAATGGACGCAGAATAGTGGAAAGGGGAATATTATTAACGACGGGAAAAACCTTTTGTATACATATATATATGTTGTGAATACCGTCTGTAAAGGTCTAGTTTGAAAGTGAGGAGAAAATCAATACAGAATGAGGAAAAATGAAAAGATGAAAATTAGCTGAAAAACGTTCGACTGAAATTCATAAAAATAATAATAACTATAGAATGGATATTTAATAGAAAATTCTTTAAATGGAAAGAATATTTTACATGAACTAACATATGTATATTGAAAAATTCTTAGCCTACTATAGAACCAAACAAAATTTCAATGTCAAAATATTTCATTACTCAACATATTCTCCTCTTTAGGGTATTTGACAATTTTTTTTAAATACCATTAGAAGATTGTCTGACCTCAGTTAAGTACTCCAAATTTTTTTCAAATTTTTTACTAAGCGTGAAAGTTGCCAAAACCAACTTTAAAAATTTTCTATTTAAATAGCGCGCCAAAACGCGCTGATTTTATATGACGTCATTGGTCTTGTCGCTCCACCTACCGCATCCCGAGCGACTTGACCCTGACCAGCCGAATCGGAACCATCGGCTCGACCTGCGGCCGCCCACCTGAGCTGGCCTATAAGAAACAAGCAAGCAACGAGACCTCTGACGTCACAATAAACTAACATATTTTCCCGCGCTGAGTAAATATTTGAAAATTACCATTTTTGTTAAGTTAATAAAAAATCACTGGTTTAATTTATTTGTGTGAAATATTGATTTCTGGCATAATAGTACCACAAAGTACCTGCTCCGACTCTTTTTTAATTTTTTCCACTCATAGGAAAATACCCTATTGGATACATTTATTACAGCAAACCTGCAACGTCTCTATAGACCTTTAAAAAAAATGTTTCTTCTTGCTCTGCAAACCAAACCTTCACAGCTTTTATTACCTCCTCGTTGGAAAAAAAACTTTTTGCCAGTTGAGGAAAGAGATGATAGTCGGACGGACCCAAATCTGGTGAATAAGGAGGGGTGTTCTAGTAATTCAAAACATAAATCACAAATTTTTTTCATGGCTACATGAGATTTGTGTGCAGGGGCGTTGTCCTGCAAAAACAAAACACCTTCGAATAGCTTTCCGCGTCTTTTCTCTTTAATTTTTTCCCGTAGAGTGATCAGTAATGTCGAATAGTAATCTCCGGTTATTGTTCTACCCTTATCCAAAAAATCAATCATGATTACTCCATGGCAATCCCAAAAAACTGAAGCAAGAACTTTTCCAGCAGATGTTTGGACACGAAACTTCTTAGGTCTTGGAGAGGACGAACGACATTGATCACCAAGGGTATTAAGCATATTATCTCCGTAAATCACCTTACCTCTTAACCCTTTTAAATACAGGTGCTTGATGATGGCTCGATACTCCAATTTTTCGATTTTCACAATTTCGGTGGACATCATTTTTCTGTTAATTTATTGCGTAACTCTGGTTTACTTTTTTGACGTCCAGCTTCACACTGACACTTCTAATGAGTTATTATTCGTTGCTATAGTAACGCAATATTTTGTTTATGCATGGAACTGGTCTAGGCTAACTAGATATCAATACATCCTCGTACTAGAGGATTGAGGAAAGAAAAATATACAAAAAAAAGGATCTACTGAAATAATAATGATGGTGAGCAGTTCTGAAATAAGAATGGCAACATCCCTGTGCTTCGTGTTTTATGACAATCTTTAATGTTAATGAAATATTAAAAATATCATCAGAAATTTATATAAAAATGTTGGAGAATCTCAAGTGAATTATTTATAATTTGTTAAATTAAAATATAAGAAACTATAATATATTCAACTTACTTCCCTTCAACATGCATAATCATAGGCGTGTCTACAGAGGGGGCATTTTATAATTTTTAAATTTTAACGTTCTTTCAATGATACGAGGAAGCAGTTTTTTATTCTTAAAATGAATTGCGAGAAATTGAAGTGCGGCAATATGCAATAGCAATGTTTAGGCGGGCACGGATCTTTGTTTTACATAAAAAGATTTCAATTTTACATTTGCCCCCCCAATAAAAGTCTGCGCACGCCTATGTGCATAATAAATATCGTTTATATTTACATTTACAAAGTTACGTAAACAAATTAGACATTTGAACATCTGGTTTTCCACCCTTAAGGCTGCCACACCGCCCTCAAATTTCATAACATGAAACTGTGACTTCTAATGTATATACATAGATGGCAATATGCATCTAGACGGCAAGAAAATATTTTACAATACGCCGTTGCCAATTGTTTGCGGAATTGAGTAACCAAAAACAAAACTTTTACAATAAGTAGGTAGGTAGGTAGTTACCCTGTCTAAATATAGCCCTACACAATGACCTTCAACTCGAATGAAGTGATATTTTCTTATCTCTTAATCGGTTTATAAAATTCTATATTATTAGTCAACAATGTATTATCCCAGAAATTATATATAGGGATATTCCAAAAGGATTAAAAGCGAGAGGTCCGAAATAATTTGGAGGAGATATAATTTTGTAGTTCAAAATCGTTGAACGTGTGTATATGCTATATTTAGTAATATTATTTAAATAAACTACAACCATTAGTACCAGTATAAAATCCTAAGTGTTTGATTTATATTCAAACTTGGGAATGTAGACATAGGTGGAAGAAATTAATTTTCTTTAAAAAAATTTCACCTTTCCCTACATTTCCTTTCCATTATCACATTTGAAAGTTGTAGGTATCTATTCTGAAACTACACCTACAACAGTAATTTTTCTTTTTTCTCTTATTTTTTTGGAAATCAAACCACAGCAATGTTTTTATATTTTTTTATTTCGACGTTTCGGTAGCGTTCCAGCTACCGTTGTCAAGATAAATTGGTAATTAAATAACTTTTGGTCCCTATCTGACACAACGAAAAAATTCGTCGAAATAAAAAAAATATACACATTATTGTGGTTTGATTCCCAAAAAAATAGAGAAAAAAGAATAAGTAATGCCAGAAGGAACGTACAGAAGATATTTAGTAAGATATTCCAATGAAAACGGCTCTGAACAATTCAATTCCATGAATCTTCTAAACATAATTTAATGTACCGGTTGCATTTTTATCAGTGTAGATAAACGTAAATGGAACAGACAATTTTTAAAGGCAACCCTAATTTCTTTAGAACTCAATTAGGTGGTAGTCCACTTTCAGCAGATGAATGTAAAAATAAAATGTAGATTTTCGGCAAATTACTGATAATATTTTGAGTTTGGCAACGTTGCTTTAAATAATTTGCTGTCAATTTAAGCTAATTCCCAATTCATTTGCAGTAATTTGATACGGACACCGCATTGGTTAATAGTTTTATTTTGAAAATTACGTAAAGCCATTTTGAACTTATGATTAATTATTGACTCTTGAGATTTATGGAAAACATGTTGTAAAAGTATAATGTTGTATACTCAAAGAATAAATATAACAAATTCAATATATTATAGTCTCATGTGACATTACCTTTAGAGATGACATCTGGTAAAATACTTGATGAACTACAATTGAAATATGGAGTGAGTAGGAAATTCAAAAAATGAATGATTTCGTTTCAGACCGTGTGAACAAAATAACAGACGAATATTACTTTTTATTAAACGAATGTCCACAAATTCTTATGTAGAATGTGACCTGCACATAGGTTTTCGAAGTGCTTACAGTAAAATAATTAGGGTTAATGTGATTCAATCCAATGTTAATACTACATTTGTATATGCAGGTAATAATCTGTGTGTCTATCTTATTCTCTTACATAACTAGTTTACATTATATTATTCTTCCATCATTAATAAGGTGTGAATTAAGAAATTGATATTCAAAAGGTCCGCCATTGCCAAATTGTGCAGCCTTAAGGGTTGATTATCCAATAGTACAAGGACTATCGCTTACCTAACACATCCTTACGTAAGCGAGACGTTAGCAGACTGGTTTTGACGGGCAACGAAAATTGATTTAGACGACTTGGAAATAACAGATTTACGTAATACAAGACCTACAAACTTTATTGTACAAGAATTTAATTTCAAACGCATTAGCAACAAGGATTTGGAAATTCAAGATATACAGATTGAGAAAAGTCTATTGACGACATACGATTTACACAAGGAAAATATGAGAAAAACTACTTGAAAGAGAGAGAAGAATAATTGTGCGCAGTCAGCGTTAGGCGTGTGTTCGGTGCCCCTTTATTTTACCCGCTGTTGCCAAATGTACTTATTTGTAAAAGTTATTCTCAATTTTTGTAGGTAATAATGTTAAATACCAATAATTGTTAAATCGAAAGCAGTGTATTGATTTTATTTATTGCAGATTGTAATTGGTCAAAATTTTTTCTTCAACTACATTATTTTATTCTTATCTGTTAGATTTCACGTATTTCAAAATATTACCAATCTTGAATTTCTCCCAATAAATACGGCGTTATTCGGTATTAAAAGTTGAATGCAAAATAAGATAATTATTCCTTAGAAAGTACCAAACATTTTAAGCTGGAAATGCTGCTTTCATATCAGATTGGTAGCTGGAACTGAACACACGCCCAACGCTGACTGTGCACAATTATTCTTCTCTCTCTTTCAAGTAGTTTTTCTCATATTTTACTTGTACTTGTGCAAGTCGTGTGTCGCGAAAAGACTTCGCAATCTGTATATTGGAAACCAAAATAGTTCAAGTTACTCAAAATATAATATTCCTTTGTAATTTTGGAGTTCTGTGTCATTTGATTTTTCAATGACACGTCAGTCATTGTCTCTCATCTTGTGAATATAATTGTGTTTTTTTTTCCTGCGGGCGTAGAAAAAGTATAGTAAACAACTAGTGTCAAAAACATCTTTAATCGATCGTTTCATAATACTAAAGAAACGTTTTTGACAGTTGGTACTTAATAGACTATTATATTCTGACGTGTCAAAACAACATTCTTATGGCCCGTGTATTCGGTAGATAAAGTGGCTACAAACCGAATTTAGATAAAATCTCTCGTCCTAACGGACTCGTGATTTTATCAATCGGTTTGTTTTCATATTTTTGCCAAATAAACAAGTTTTCGTGGAAAAGAAAAAATTATCGATAAAATTTGAAGCACTCGTGGTATTACCTTTGATAATTTTCACCCATTTTATATATCGCGTTGACACAATTAGGTAATTATTTTGACAACTGACACTTGCTAGGCAAATAAAAGCCACAAGAGATTTATTCCAACTATAATAATGACATAATTGGTTGAAACTTACCCTTGTGACAAATAAAAAAGCCTTTCATTGGTTTTAAGAAACGTCAAAAAATAATCAAATTAATAATTGTCTGATAATCTTCACAGCTAGTACCATAATAATAGTAATTAAGATTCTTATACATATCATAAATAATTATTTCGAAAATTCGAAAAAAAAACTACATATTTACAAGTTTATGTGGGAAAAGTCTGCAAAGACTTATCAATTTGAATAATTAATGTATCACATGAATTTAACAATTCATTTTAAAATTAACTGGATTCTAGCATGAAACACGTCGAAAAATAAAAATTACTTTCACTCATTCCTATAAACGAATCCGCCTAGAGACAACAGTAATTTTTATTAATTTTAAAATTAAACATAAATCAAGTTT
>CAJUYI010002330.1:33393-47942 GCA_910591695.1 Galerucella pusilla
AAAAAAACGCGCTATCCCAATAAAAACCGTTCCTGGAACGTGCACTTCACTGGATTCCATTTCTAGTAGACTATCATATCGTTGGAATGTCATAAAATGAAATATTTCATTTCACATTTTGGCCACAGATAGGATCTACTATGAATGGACCTGAATAAAAATTTGATAACAAAATTTTGCAGTCTTACACTTCAAAATAATTTTTGATTGTCTAGTTGTCAAATTTTTTCTGTTGTGTCAGTTAGGGATAAAAATTAATTTCTACTTATTTTTTCTTGACAACGGTAGCTGGAACGCTACCGAAACGTTGAAATAAAGAATTTAAAAATATTGTGGTTTAATTTCCCAAGAAATTAAAAAAAGAATGAATAATATACCACAAGGAACATACAGAAGATATATAGCTGAAAAACGTTCGACTGAAATTCATAAAAATAATAATAACTATAGAATGGATATTTAATAGAAAATTCTTTAAATGGAAAGAATATTTCACATGAACTACATATGTATATTGAAAAAGACTACTATAACAAAACTTCAATTTCAAAATATTTCATTACTCAACATATTCTGCATTTAATGGGCTCATTTACATATTTTTTTTATTTTACCATTAGGAAGAGTACATCATTTTGAGGCTCTGTGCAAAAAATTAGACGTCAGCGAGACTCCTAAGTCGCCTAAGAAAATTATAAACATTAAACACCGAATTTCAGGCGTGACGTCATCGCATATGAAATCTCTCGTTCAGAGAGCGGATACCGCGCCAATCGGTTTTCGGTTAGATGACTACTTAGCTAGTAACAGTATTTTGCTTGCTTATATGCTTATTATTTTTTATTATACGTTTTTATTATGTGTTTGTGAAATAAGAACGTTTAGAAATAATTTAAACTATTCGACACAATGGACAAGAACCAGAGTAAAAAAGCTATAAATATTGTGCGGTTCCAGAATGTAAAAGTACTACAATTGAAACATCTAACAAAACATTTATTTCTATTAATAAGGATGCAAAAAAATTGGAAGCAATGACAGAAAAGCATAAAAAGACTCAAAGCATTCACTGATAAGTCAACAAACTTTGTTTGTGTATTTTTGGGGATTTCATTTTTCTGTAAGATTTAATGAGTCTGCTTTTTTAAAATTAGGTCCACAAATTTTATTTTATTCACAAAAAATTTTGTAGGTATGTAATTCAAAATAGGTGAGGCACGTAACAATCAGAAGCGTAATGTTAGTGCACATTAACTTTTATATGCGGTGACGTCACAGTCATAGTCTTCACCCTGCTACGGTATGTTTATTTAATTGGTTGTATTAGGAGAGCGACATATTCTATTGACATGAAATTTTCAGAATCATATTTTTATCCCTAGTACTTTGTTTTACGACAGTTGAAAATGATTTAAAAATTTTAGTGAACAAGCCCATTGGATACATATTACAGTGAACATGCAACGTCTCTAGACCTTTCAAAAAAAATGTTACTTCTTGCTCTGCAAACCAGACCTCCACAGCTTTTATTACCTCCTCGTTGGAAGAAAACTTTTGCCGGTTGAGGAAAGAGATGATAGTCGGACGGAGCCAAATCTGGTGAATAAAGGGGGTGTTCTAGTAATTCAAACCCTAAATCACGAATTTTTTGCATGGCAACTAGATTTGTGTGCAGGGGCGTTGTCCAGCAAAAACAAAACACCTTTGGATAACTTTCCGCGTCTTTTCTCTTTAATTTTTTCCCGAAGAGTGGTCAGTAATGTCGAATAGTAATCTCCGGTTATTGTTCTACCCTTATCCAAAAAATCAATCATGATTACTCTGTGGCAATCCCAAAAAACTGAAGCAAGAACTTTTCCAGCAGATGTTTGGACACGAAACTTCTTAGGTCTTGGAGAGGACGAAAGACATACATGCTTACCTCTTAACCCTTTTAAATACAGGTGCTTGATGATGGCTCGATCATACTCCAATTTTTCGATTTTCACAACTTGGGTGGACATATTTTTTCTTTTACTTTATTGCGTAACTCTGGTTCACTTTTTTGACGTCCAGCTTCACACTGACACTTCTAATGAGTTATTATTCGTTGCTATGGTAACGCAATATTTTGTTTATGCATGGAACTGGTCTAGGCTATCAATACATCCTCGTACTAGAGGATTGAGGAAAGAAAAATATACAAAAAAAAGGATCTACTGAAATAATAATGATGGTGAGCAGTTCTGAAATAAGAATGGCAACATCCCTGTGCTTCGTGTTTTATGACAATCTTTAATGTTAATGAAATATTAAAAATCCTTGATCCTTCCATGGTATTACTTAATTTTTCATGTTATACGAGGGTAATTTCTTAAGTGTTGCATACAACTACATAGTTGACGTCTGTCAACAAATATGACTCGAAAGTGTGCAGGCAAGTTATAAATCTCATTTAATAGGTTTACATTTGTTCTCACTTCCTGTCGTATGTTCTAGTTGAGGGATGAAATGGAAACGAACAAACAAAAAATATAAGGAAGGGTAGATAGTAGCTTGACAGGCTTGGTTAGAAAATATCATCAGAAATTTATGTAAAAATGTTAGAGAATCTCAAGTGAATTATTTATAATTTGTTAAATTAAAATATAAGAAACTATAATATATTCAACTTACTTCCCTTCAACATGCATAATCATAGGCGTGTCTACATAGGGGGCATTTTATAATTTTTAAATTTTAACTTTCTTTCAATGATACGAGGAAGCAGTTTTTTATTCTTAAAATGAATTGCGAGAAATTGAAGTGCGGCAATATGCAATAGCAATGTTTAGGCGGGCACGGATCTTTGTTTTACATAAAAAGATTTCAATTTTACATTTGCCCCCCCAATAAAAGTCTGCGCACGCCTATGTGCATAATAAATAACGTTTATATTTACATTTACAAAGTTACGTAAACAAATTAGACATTTGAACATCTGGTTTTCCACCCTTAAGGGTTGATTATCCAATAGTACAAGGACTATCGCTTACCTAACACATCCTTACGTAAGCGAGACGTTAGCAGACTGGTTTTGACGGGCAACGAAAATTGATTTAGACGACTTGGAAATAACAGATTTACGTAATACTTAACAAGACCTACAAACTTTATTGTACAAGAATTTAATTTCAAACGCATTAGCAACAAGGATTTGGAAATTCAAGATATACAGATTGAGAAAAACTACTTGAAAGAGAGAGAAGAATAATTGTGCGCAGTCAGCGTTAGGCGTGTGTTCGGTGCCCCTTTATTTTACCCGCTGTTGCCAAATGTACTTATTTGTAAAAGTTATTCTCAATTTTTGTAGGTAATAATGTTAAATACCAATAATTGTTAAATCGAAAGCAGTGTATTGATTTTATTTATTGCAGATTGTAATTGGTCAAAATTTTTTCTTCAACTACATTATTTTATTCTTATCTGTTAGATTTCACTTATTTCAAAAGTCAATAATATTAAGTACCAATCTTGAATTTCTCCCAATAAATACGGCGTTATTCGGTATTAAAAGTTGAATGCAAAATAAGATAATTATTCCTTAGAAAGTACCAAACATTTTAATCTGGCAATGCTGCTTTCATATCAGATTGGTAGCTGGAACTGACCACACGCCCAACGCTGACTGCGCACAATTATTCTTCTCTCTCTTTCAAGTAGTTTTTCTCATATTTTACTTGTACTTGTACAAGTCGTGTGTCGCGAAAAGACTTCGCAATCTGTATATTGGAAACCAAAATAGTTCAAGTTACTCAAAATATAATATTCCTTTGTAATTTTGGAGTTCTGTGTCATTTGATTTTTCAATGACACGTCAGTCATTGTCTATCATCTTGTGAATATAATTGTGTTTTTTTTCCTGCGGGCGTAGAAAAAGTATAGTAAACAACTAGTGTCAAAAACATCTTCAATCAATCGTTTCATAATACTAAAGAAACGTTTTTGACAGTTGGTACTTAATAGACTATTATATTCCGACGTGTCAAAACAACATTCTTATGGCCCGTGTATTCGGCAGATAAAGTGGCTGCCATTATTTTTAGTAATAATATAACAAGAGAGTGAGAATAAATTGAAAATAATTTGACAGATTTTTTGAAAACTTGTTGCCAGGCAATAGTCACGAGAGCCCGCAGGGCTCGAGTGGTTATTTCCAAATGGCAAATCTGTCAAATTATTTTCTAATTTATGGTACTAAACCGATTATTTTTTTCACTTGTCAAAATCTGACATTTTGGTGGTTTTAACCAATAGCAGTAGATTATTCGGTATTGTACTGATAATTCTGCTTCCTCATCGATAATACCTTGTTTACATTGAAACGTCAAAATTTTACTTAGAATTTGTCATTATTGACAACTAAAAGTACTTCGAAGTTTATTGTAAAATGAACACAAACCGATTCAGTGCCATCACCCAAGAGAACATTTAATAGAAAATTCCACTCCACAATTGATGAAAAAAATAATCTTCCCAAATACAACTCGCTCTTCAAATTTTATCACATAATTTTTTATTTTCATCACTCGAATTTGTTTATTTGAGGCAAAAGCATTCAAACAAACCGAATTTAGATAAAATCCCTCGTCCTAACGGACTCGTGATTTTATCAATCGGTTTGTTTTCATATTTTTGCCAAATAAACAAGTTTTCGTGGAAAAGAAAAAATTATCGATAAAATTTGAAGCACTCGTGGTATTACCTTTGATAATTTTCACCCATTTTATATATCGCGTTGACACAATTAGGTAATTATTTTGACAACTGACACTTGCTAGGCAAATAAAACCAACAAGAGATTTATTCCAACTATAATAATGACATAATTGGTTGAAACTTACCCTTGTGACAAATAAAAAAGCCTTTCATTCGTTTTAAGAAACGTCAAAAAATAATCAAATTAATTGTCTGATAATCTTCACAGCTAGTACCATAATAATAGTAATTAAGATTCTTATACATATCATAAATAATTATTTCGAAAATTTATATGAAGGGAGGCAAAAAAAAACTACATATTTACAAGTTTATGTGGGAAAAGTCTGCAAAGACTTATCAATTTGAATAATTAATGTATCACATGAATTTAACAATTCATTTTAAAATTAACTGGATTCTAGCATGAAACACGTTGAAAAATAAAAATTACTTTCACTCATTCCTATAAACGAATCCGCCTAGAGACAACAGTAATTTTTATTAATTTTAAAATTAAACATAAATCAAGTTTAAAAGTACCGAAGAATGCGTGATGAGGTACTTATTACCTTTCGTGTACTTGGTTAAACTAAATGTGCTTTCTCTTTCTTATAAAAGAGATATGTAGGTATATACAGAGTGACACGAATTAGAAACTATATCTCAAGACGGGTACTGACAGTTTAAAGACTATTGAACGGCTAAATATTTTTTCTTCGTAGTAGTAGTAGTATTTCTTGATCTCCCTGTAAGATAGATTTAACACTTACTTTCACTGAGTAGGTCAGCTGTTAATATTGACCATCATTTATCAAGTGTTTTTTTTTTATAAAATCACATGGACATGATGCTGACTTTCCCACGCAAGGCACTAATAAAGTTGCGTACCACGTTTGTTTCAGTGACGTACATAGTACCTTTCACAATAAGTACTCGTGTGGTTTCGAATGTATAGTGTGTCCGTAAAGTATGGATAAATTTATTATTTTCCAAATCATAAACTTAAAAAAAACATGTCGATCAAGGTTTTGAGTTGTATAAAATTATACAGAGTCATCCATTTTTACTTAAATTTGAGAAAAAAATAAAAAAACAATTTTGTTAAATACCTTTGAAGGGTGATATTTTGGAAGAGGGTGTGCTGAGAAAATTTTGTCATAGGAAAGACCCATAATAACTTTACATCCTGAATTTGGAAACAAAATAGCAATTTATGAATAAATACGTGGCGTTTTGCAATGAACATTTAATTTATACAGGGTGTTTTCAAATGACACTTAAAACGTTTGCATGACAAAATGATATGAGAATTGAGGGTCCAGCTTACTTACTTTTCGAAATACGGGGTGTTGAAGTCATGAAAATTTAAATGTTTTAATTTGATAACTTTAAAATGGATGAATAACTTTATTTGACATTTGGCAGGTTATTTTTGAAAGTAGAAGGGCATATTTTGAAGGAAAGCATGTTTCAATTGATCCAGTGGTGTACATTTGGAAGAATACAAGATATTTAATGTTTTCATGAAGTCTGCAATTTAATAATGGAATTAATTAAATATTTTTCTTGTATTTTTTTCGATAAACAGAAACCAATTTTTTGAAACAGCCATGCATCTAAAACATTCGGAGAAGATTGTTAAAAATACTTTTCCAAGCTTGTGATTTTATTAACAAGAGAATTAAGCAGCCAACAAATTACAAGAGATATTCAAAATTTTGTCTATTCACATTTATACATAATTTGCAATGTTTTCTCATTGACAATCGCATACATTGGAAAGACTGGCTACTGCCGGAAATAATTATTGCTGTAGCAGCATGGATTCTTTCTATTTTTTTTTGTTAATAAAATCACAAGTTGGAACAAATATTTTCAACAATCTTCTCCGAATGTTTTAGATACATTGCTGTTTCATAAATTAGTTCCTATTACATATTCTAACCATCAATAGTTTGGTAGTTATTGAAAAATATACAAGCAAACATTTTTTTTTAAATTAATTATTAAAAAGTGATCTTGCAGACTTCATGAAAACATTAAATATCTTGAAAACCACAAATTTATTGATATGTAAAGGTTATGCGTTTTTCACGTGAAAACCATTGAGGAATACAAAATAAAATTAAAATAGCTTCAAATGCCAGTGAATATCAAATGCCAATGGCGTGAAAAATGGGAGGAGAAGGTGACATATTCTTCCAAACCTACACCACTAGATCAAGAATTTAAAAATGTTTTTCCATCAAAATATGCCCTTTTACATTCAACAAAAACCTGCCAAATGTCAAATCTATTTATTCATCAATTTTAAAGTTTTCAAGTTGAAACATTTAAATTTTCATAACTTTAACACCCCATATTTCGAAAAGTTAATATGCTGGACCCCTCAATCCTTGTACAGGGTGGGACACTATGAACGAACTATTCTCTGGCGTCTTAACGACAAATATAATTAGAAAAAATAAGACGTAGAATTAAGTAGAATACTTGGACTATAATTTAAAAGTATTTTGGAATATGCAGGGTGCTCCAAAAAAAGCATGCCGTATCAAAGTTAGGTTCCTTTAAATGGAACACCCTGTATTTTATCATATTTTTGAATTGTACTATTAAAAATAATGTAAGTTCATTAACATTTCCCTATACTTATCTAGTTCAGTTTCCAGGATAAATCGATTTTACATAATTTGTAGACCCTACGAAAAAATACAATAACTTCAAAATAAAAACGAATAACCACATTTGATTCACACCATCTCACTAGAAGCTTTTAACATTCTGTTTCCAATATTTACTGGTATGCTATCATATACAGGGTGTTTTTAATATGACAGTATAACACTAACTATTTAATACATAAATTTCTCGCTTAATTTAAATGTATCTGTTGGGTCTGTTAAACGTGGGAATTTATTACGTTTCAGTTGGTATTTGGGTTGCCTATATCTAGCTCTGATAGTTCTAGAGAAATTTTGAATTTGTTTTTTAATATTCAATTATTTGCTGACATCTAGTTACCTATGACATGATACTCCGATGGAAAGTTTTTAAAAATTTAAAATTTGTTATTTTGACAGTAAGTGCTTTGTTGTATGATTTATTATTGATAAATTAAAGGTCTCTTTAATCAGAATTTTATTAAGGGTACTCAATCATTAACTTTGCAATAAGATTAGTAAAAAAACTTAACTGAAAGAAAATTTCGAAAATTTTTACGTAACAAGCTACTCGAACTTTTAGATGACGTTCCACTAGCTACAGGACAAAAAATGTGGCTGCAGTTAGATGGTGCGTCTGTTGATTACAGTGTAATTGTTCGGCGTTACCTGAACAATATTTTTCCACAAAAATGGATTGGGCGAGGGGGTCCTTATCTTTGGCCGGCAAGGTTCCCATGCTTGACGCAATTAGACTATTTTCTTTGGGGTTACATAAAAAGTATTGTCTACAACTCTATAATACAGAGCCAACCACTCCTGAGAACATGAAGGATAAAATAAGGATAGCGTTTCAAACAGTAACACCAGAAATGTTAAAGAAAGTGAACAATAACTTTTTTTTAAAAAGGGTTCAAATTTGTATCCAATAAGATGGGCGTCACTTTGAACACCTTTGAATTTTTTGTACCTAGTTATTTTTTTATAATTTTAAAGCTTATTGTATCTGTATGCCCAAAAATAGTGTACTTACCCTTAATAAAATTATGATTTAAGAGACCTTTAATTTATCAATAATAAATCATACAACAAAGCACTTACTGTCAAAATAACAAATTTTAAATTTTTTAAAACTTTCCATCGGAAAATCATGTCATAGGTAACTAGATGTCAGCAAATAATTGAATATTAAAAAACAAATTCAAAATTTCTCGAGAACTATCAGAGTTAGATATAGGCAACCCCCCAAGTAACATATTTCATTTGCCAAGCAAATAATGCTAGATCGAAGCAAATATTTCAGAAAAAATGCTTAAGTTTAGCATATTCTTAGCATTATTTTATAGAATTATTTCAGCATTCCTTCAAAGACGTCCAATCTCTTTCGAGGCCAAATATTGCAGCCAAGTAGCAATGATTGCTAATAAGTCATTAAAAGTAGCCAAAGAATAGAAATATTGGCTTTAAAAAATGCCAAAAAATGAATGGCGAAATTGGAATTTTGTATGGTCATAAAATGCCATTTAGTGCTTCAATGAGTGCCATTTAAAAGCAATGATACGAAGTTTGGTATTGGAATTAATTTGGATTTTAAATGGAAATAAATTCCAAAAAAATTCATTACTGTATTGCTAACCTCAATGCGATTGTAAATCTCAATTCCAGTTGAAAGGTTTCATAATATTTCAGAAATCATAATCGATCATGGAGAAGAAAAAGATTGGATTAAAAATAAATGGAAAATCACAAAACTACGGAAATTTGGACGAACAGGTGCGTATTACAGGCGTGTACATAAAAGTAGTAACGCAGCTAAAAGTTACAACGAAATAACGATAGAACCAGAAGATCACCTTCCTGGTTCTTGGACCGCGTCTCTTTATTGGCCTTGTCGTGGGACTCTTTCTTCACAGGCTAATACCACTACGTCTTGGTAGAAAATTTGTTGTTGCTGTTGTTCCCATCCCATGCGTCAGGAACAACACATAAAATTATTATCTCCACTTTCTAAGGTCTCAATAAATTTAAAGGTGTTCATTTTTTATTAGGAAATGATTATAAAATATGACCTATAAAACAATCTATTACTCAAAACATAACTTCACAATAATCTTCTTTTTCTTCAACTTTATAATTTTGAAAGTTTTCACAAAGCAATACAAACATCTATCTAGCTTTTAATTCCATAAAGCTTCGTATTGGCATAGAAAAATGCCTATTAAATACAATAAAGACATGGCCGAACCGTTTGCTCACGATAATGAGCAATGTTGCCATAGTTTTTATATCTATATATTGATAGGTATATGATACTATTTTTATAGTATAAGTATAGAATATGCAAATAATCTGGTTCAGGATATTATTTGATTCCAAACTGGGATACAAATTTCAGAAAATCTGGGAAATATAAATTAAATTAATCCATCAAATATAATATTATCAATCAATCCAACTAAAAATACTATAAAAAACTTCAATTTCAATTGGATGTATATAATTCATTGATAAAAATTGAATATGGCAACACCGTAATTTATAATAAAAAAATTTAATTTTTGAAGTATATTTTGCTCACAGTTATCACTGGCCCCTCTGTTTTCAGGAAGTATTTCATTCACATTTCACAGAAAATTAAGGTTTGCAGAGATTTCTAATGGTTCACAATGATATTTTCCAGTTTCAAAAACAATAATAATTGTCATAATATATTGAAGGAAAGATCTCTGCCATAACAGTTGACGATGTTCGTTTTTGTGAACACCTACATAACTGTTGGCATAAATTTCCAATATAAATCTAATATTTATCCAAAACAAAACTTTATTAAATTCTCACGAGAAATGTTCAACTGCGCATGATCATTCAAAGCATTGAAAGCCATTTCTGGACTAAACGACTGCTTCTTTATATCGCTTCGACAGCCAATGTTGGCAATCAAATCTAATAAAATGCTCTTTTGGTGCCAATTTATGGCTATTTAGGCCTACAGGTTGAATTGCTAATCAGCTATCAAATCTACTTTAAGGCCAAACCGCGCGCTCCCTTTAGGCAGCGATTACGTAATGAATGCTACATGTAGAAGCTTTAGTGGACGGCTTCAATTGCCTATTAGCTTCAAGAGTGACACAAAAGTCGATTTTAAATCTACTTCGATGCTTGTTGTGTTACTTGGGCCTAATACCAACTGAAAGGTAATAAATCCCCACGTTTAACAGACCCAACAGATACAGGGTGTTCCATTTAAATTAAGCCAGAAATTTATGTATTAAATGGTTAGTATTATACTGTCCTATTAAAAACACCCTGTATATAATAGCATACCAGTAAATATTGGAAACAGAATGTTAAAAGCTTCTAGTGAGATGGTGTGAAGCAAATGTGGTTATTCGTTTTTATTTTGAAGTTATTGTATTTTTTCGGAGGGTCTACAAATTATGTAAAATCGATTTATCCTGGAAACTGAACTAGATAGGTATAGGGAAATGTTAATGAACTTATATTATTTTTAATAGTATAATTTAAAAATGTGATAAAATACAGGGTGTTCCATTTAAAGGAACCTAACTTTGATACGGCACGCTTTTTTGGAGCACCCTGTATATTCCAAAATATTTTTAAACTATAGTCCTAAGTAATCTACTTAATTCCACGTTTTATTTTTTCTAATTTTATTTGCCGTTAAGACGCCAGAGAATAGTTCGTTCACAGTGCCCCGCCCTGTATCATATATTGTCCAATTTTACGAGAGGTATGTTCAGACAAAGTCAAATGAAACGCACAACTAGATTAGGTTGAGACTGCATTATTTAAACATCTGCTATCCCCATCAAACAGATCTACGGTTTTTAAAGTATTTTGAAATATTTCTAATACATTTTAGCGAAGGCTTACCAAAAACCATTGAAACTACTTGAATTTTGATGTTTGTCTTGTGCGTTTCATTTGACTTTGACTGAACATGCAAACGTTGTAATTGACTTTGACTGAACATGCAAACGTTGTAAGTGTCACATGAAAACATCCTTTATATAAAAAATCCCTTACGCCACAGTGCAATTGTCACTTTGACAGCGGAAAAAGTTACCTGCAGCTTTTACAGTGACAAAAATGTGTTTTTGTTTTTTCACTTATTCACTCAATCATCAATCAGGCGACAATTTTCTACTTTTTGTGATGCTAAAGGATATAAATTTGAGCCAGTTACTTCCATAAAAAATAGAAGATAATATTGCAAATGTGTCGGAGAAGACTACAAAGAAGCGATAGATAAAACAATTTGGAACAAAGTAAATATTATAAAGATTTCAATATTGCATTTAACCCCTTCACCGACGAACAGTTCAATTCATTACGAGCTGCACGTGAAATTCTACAAGAACAACCCGAAAAGAAAAAATCCAATACATCAGCTCTTAATAAATGTGAAGTAATATGTTTGTTCCCATAGCAAATTCCTAGCTGATATGGACATGTTACGGACATATTGAGTCTGCGCAGTATCAGAGTTCAGGCTCTGCTGGAACGCTTTATTGATACTGCGCAGACTCAATATGTCCATAACAGTTAGGAACTTGCTACGGGAACAAACCTATTTTCAATTGCCAGCTTCGGTCAGGTTTTTCTTACAAAACAACCCAAATTTACCCGATAAAATACAAACTTTTCTTATGTTATTATAAGTTATAAAAATCTGTAGCCTTCTCAACCCGTAACTTTCTTTTAAATACTTACAAATCACATGAATAAATATTCTTATTCAATTGCAGTAATAAAATTTAAGAGAAACTTGTATATATTGAATGGCAGAGCTTACTTTCTAGGTCATTAGGTTGTGCTAATCAGGCTAATACAAAATTACCTTCGTTTCCAATACAACAGATATGTGAACAGAGAAAGAGAAAGAGAAAGGGAGAAGAGAGATAGAGAGAGTGTATACCTGCTACGTCTACTCGCCTATCACTTTCCTTTAAAAGGAAACAGCACCATTTTCCCTCGATAAGTCAATTACTTCCGCTAAAAGCACCTATATGCTTTGAAAATTTCGATGGGGTGGAGTTGCGTTATTTTTAATATACAAAATTTTTCAATAAAACTCTAGTTTTTGTTTTCAAACAAAAAAGAATATTTCTTGTTTTTTATTTCATTTTCAAGTTAATTTCACAACTTTTATTACAATCAAACCGTTTAGAGTACAGGGTGTGCCAATGAAAAGCAAATGAAGAAAAAGTGGGCAGATGAAACATTAACTCTCTACATAAAAGATACTGGAAACAATTCTTCAAACTTTTTCGGATATTTTTAGAAAAACTCTATATTTCGGGTGCCAATAATTACAGACGAAATTTATATAGTCAAATGCAGTCTTATCATGCGGGTCATACGATTCAACAAAGACATACCGTTTTTGTTTTCTTTTATTAATCATAACTTCCAAATAAAATCCGTAAGATGAATAAGACAGACTTATGCAATTTTGACGGGAGAAAAAAGGATATGTATTTGGTTTTCAGCGATTCTAAAAAGTCTTTCACCGGCGAAGTTTTTATTTAAATGTCAGTTATGTCACTTTGACAATTCAAAGTGACAATATGAATAATAAGAAGCAATTTTCCGGTATTTTGCATACTTAAGCAAAAAAAAGGAATACTTAATCTGATAGATTATTTCGAGAATTAATGAAAAAATGGAAATTCGTCAACCAGTGTGCAGGAAACATCAACCATCATTATTTTCTCCGGGTATATTTGTAATCTCACATTTTGGTAACCTCTGTGTCTTCTGATTTGATACATATGGTAAGTGACCTTTGACCCGAACGATAAGAGCGATTTTGACTATAGCAGGCCATTGCAATAAGATATTGATATGATTTTCTGATGCACAAAGTTTTATGTAATACACAGTTCACCAACAAAATAAAATGTACTCATTAGAAAGGTAAAGATTCTCTCAGCAACTATAAATCTCAAACTTACTTAATAGCCGTAACATCTCAGAAAATTGTGCCACGTATTTCCTTCAAAGCGAGAAGTCCTTTGAACTTTTAATGCATATAGAAGTTTTTAAACTCTCTGTCTCCCTGCAATATTTTGTATAATATATATAATAATTCCCAGACAAAAGAATCTATATAGAAAACGTGAAGATTGGCAAAAAAATGAATAGAAAGGGAAAAGACAAACAAATGAACCGTTTTCAAAAATTTTATCGTTCGCCAATGGTAAATAATTTTTTTTCCAAAATAATAAACCCTTGAAAAAAATACATCGTACGCACATTATTACGAATAAATTACACTTCTTAAAATTGTATGAGACGTCCTTGGTGGTTGGAAATTGTTGCTAATAAATGAATCTATTTTACGAATAAATCAACCCCCTATAAAAATTGTATCGTACGCCCATGGTGAATAGAAGCTTAAAATTTATTTAAATCGTTGAAAAATCACCTTTATAAATTCAATTGTACGCCTATGTGGCGGTGGTCAATTCATAATTTCCCACAAAATAAAATCACTCTACGCGACTTAAAAATGAATATAGAAAGAACTGGAAGCAATGTCTTCATAAAAATTGTATTGTACGCCTTTGATATTTCAATAAATAAATCAACTACTTTTAAATTTTACCATATGCCCATGATATTATAGACAGTTTTACAAAACAATCAATCCCTTATAAAAATGTTATTGTACGCCTATGGTACGAGGTGACGGTTGGGCGGTGACCACCCCATAAGTTTTCCCACAATAAAAATCTCATAGCGCGGTTAAAGTAGGAAAATAGAAAAAATTGGAACAAAATGCGTCTATAAATGAACAGCACTTTTAAAAACTAATCTCCAATCTTCCTGAGCTTGTATCCATTATAAAAAAAATGTAACATTTCTAAAATATATTTATCGATTACCTCTACTAGCGAAATTAAATTAAAACAACATTTTCAACACAATGGGGCATTCTATAAAACAAAATACAAATCGATTTGATTACCGTATTTATGTCAAACACAGCATGCATTCAGTTATGAGCTTGTTTGCAGTAAAGGTAATATTCCAATTCAATTCAATATTTTACGTCGTAAAATAACATCAAACACGTGAATATAATTACGCGCGTTTAATCGAGAAAATAAATGTGATGGGTTCGTCTCGCAAGGACAAATATTT
>CAJUYI010002331.1:0-32159 GCA_910591695.1 Galerucella pusilla
TTATTAATTTCATAGCCTTCTCGAATTTCGCTGAATACGATCCAGATAACTTTATTATTTATTAAATGTAAGGTTAACTATAGGTCAAAAGAGCAAATAAAATGAACGACATACCCAAAACCCGGATATACGTCTCAAACGATGACGCACACCAAGAAGGCAATTGAATGTACTATGGACAATTCCAGAATAATGTCACTGACAGGTCGAAACATTCTATCTAACTTTCAATATTCACAGGTATTAAACAAAGGATAATAAAAAGACTTTAATTAACAATTAGTTTTCAAAGATATCTAAAATGTTATCGTTTTGTAGTGTTATTAAGCGTCTAATGCGAGGAGCAAGAGATAAGGTATATTTATTCCGATTTTCGGCTGTTTTAACCGAGTGACAGCCATATTGGGCTGGGTCTTCCGTTCAGCTGAAATTGAAGTTTGTGTTTTGGCATGTGGTGTAACTCAGTTGGTTGTCAGACAGACTTTACAAGTAAATTGTCTCTAAACTGAATTAAATAATAATTAAATTGTCAGAAGACGAGAAAAGCAAACAACAGATGAGTTATGTGATTGAGCAGCAACAATTGAATAATCACTTCTCTTGGTTAAAACAACCGGAAATCGAAAAAAATATACTTTAATATCACTTAAACAACACTACAAAACGATGGCATTTAAGTTAATTACAAGAACTTTTTATTAATCAGTAGTTTCATTATCATCCATTGCCCATCAGTAAACCATGAAAACTGAATAGAATATGATATGAGAACCCTCAGCAATATGGCCGACCTATCAGTGACGTTATTCTGGAATGATCTCTTCTTCACAGTTTTTCCAAAGTGTTAGGTTATGTTAGGTCCTTCTCTCTCATTTAACCTATCTCTAACTTTTACCAAAATTGTTATACTGGTACCATTTAAAATAATAAACAATATATATAAAAAAAGAAGAATGCATGTGAAAAAATTACGTGATTTTCTATCATTATTATTTCGTTTATTGATTTCATATATTTATCGATGTATGGAAAAATGTTAGTATATAGATGGTTTTACATACCTTCGATCAAGCAGCGCAGTGTTTCTTCAACTTCTGCGAATTCTTCATCAAAGATGAAAGAAGGCTTGGTTGTCTTCGGGGATGACTTTCCATGATCTGAGAATAGAAATACCTGTCAGTAGGAAGAAAATTCAGAAAAAAGAAGATGGAATCTTAATCGGGGTCAAATTGACTCTAGTAGGGAGTCCGTTAATTTATAGCGACTCCCTAACGGAGTCAGGTTGACTCCCTTTAGGGATAACTACAGCAGCACTAGAAATCAATTCTCGAGTTTATGATTTATGTTCAATGTTATACAAAATTTCAATAAATTATTTACATTATATATACTTAGTTTTAATGATAGCCGTTACATTATAAACGGTGTTGAGGTTAAGGTTTCATTTTCAATATGTCTAATTCAAAAATAATCAAAATTCTTAATCACTATTCTCATTTTGCAGTATAATATAAAGAAAAAAGAAGAAATAGTAGAACCCGTTCAAGAAGAACCAAATCCTCTTATGCGGAAGAAGAAAACACCTGAGGAATTAGCTCGGGAAGCAGAAGAGGCGGACGAAGATGAATTTACAAGTGAGTGTTTCACCAGAGTCAAGAGTTTGAAAAAGAGATGTAGCATTTTATAGTTATGTAGATGGCACATTATGCTTCCATGGTCACGCAACGATTGTATTTTAGAACGAAAAAAACTTGTTTAAACAGGATCTATTGCCAAAATACATCAACGTCAACAATTAGAAACAATTGTATCAATTTTAACTTTAATCGTGAAATTTTCCGGTATCAACTTAAAGACCATTAAGCTGTAATAACAAATACAAATTATTTTACAAATTATATACAGGATGTCCTTCGACTAATGGATAAAGAGTCAGAGGCAAATATGTTCAACCAATAAGGTGTTATAGATTGGTCGGTCCCAAGATAAACCGCATGATCTATTCTAAGACGGCTGCGCATTGGACGACTTTCATTGAAATGTTCAATTCAACCTTATCCACTTGCCTAGTAGTCCAAGAGCCCCAGCCAAAAAAGAAGGTTCTGAAAAAAACGACCGGGGAACAGGTATTTTTTTTTAAATATCTCGCGAACCGCGCATCGTACGACAAAATTTGTAGAGATCATTATTGTAGATAATTACAAAAGATGGCAAATATTATTATCTACAATAATGATTTCCACAATTTTGTCGTACGATGCGCGATTCGCGAGATATTTAGTAAAACGTGTTTTTGAAAAAGGCGGCTGAAGTGAAGACCCCCATGACGCCAACTTGAATTTACATTCAGGGGACACCCCTGAATACATTAAAAAAAAAACTTGTGCCCGTACGTTTTTTACAAAAAATACCCGGCTCTTGGCCTATGGGTCATTCAATATACACGTGATCATACCTCGTGAGGTTTTTCTTGATACTAACAAGCAATATTATATAATCATGTTTTTTTGTGAAAGTTCACCTCCACTGTGAATGTTTCTATTAAAATAAGGTCATACTCAGTGCGCTTTTTATGTTTTTTAGAGCCATATTTTCTAATAAAATGTATTTGTCGTCGAATACTCTCAATACAAGCTTGTCAGCAACGGTCTGACCAGGCCAGTTTGATGTAGTCGAATTTACTTCTGCAGCAAGCCGCTGAATTTTATGTCGGTGGCAAGGCCGCTTATGACAAGGCCATATGAAAATCCACCTGCTACAAAAGTTCACCACAGAGCGCCTGTAGCTCAGCAGCAGAGGTCTGTATTGAGAAAATTTGTGGGAAGTACAGTTTTTTCTCATTAGTCAATTGGCATCTCGTATAAACAACTTTTTATACTGTTTTTTAGTTAATGCCGTAAGATAAATTGATATCTGTGTGATGTTGGTGTATTTTGCCGCTTGTTCGAGTTGCATGAGAACTACCTATATTGCATCCAATCTACGATACACTTGAAGCATTGTGTTATTTAGAAAAAAATAGTTCGTTTGTTATTAGCACAACTAAATCTCATCTTATTTATGAATTAAATTAAATAAACAATCAAAATATCTTATTGTGATTCAATCCACCCTGAAAAGCTTGAAAACAGAAAAAAAAAACCGAATAATTCAAAGGTGGAAACAATAATGTCATTAAAACTGACTGGCTAAACAGCTCTCGTTGGATCATTCCATATGAAAAATTGCCTGCTACCCTTTGTTATTTAACAAGTGGGTGTCATAATTCATACGTAGTGCAGAAGTTTGGATTGATGATTGCATACAAACGGATAACATCGAAACCATTTGACCCGGAGCTTCGCCTTAGACGTAGATACCAAAGAATAACAGCTCATTGTTAAGAATCCATCAAATCTGACCTGTCCATTGATAATACAAGTTTTCCTACACATAAAAAGTTTTACTATGTATTGATATGATAATAGTTTGGTCATTTTGGGATTTCATCTCGGTTTCTAACAGAATATACAAATATTCTGCTTATTTCGTTAGGCTGACTCCTTTTTTTGACCGAGATGGACGTTTAAATATATTTTCCATATTTATAATAAAGCTTTTCGAAAAATACAGCTCATTTTTGTCTGGTTAACCGGCATTTTCACACCTCAAATGTCACCTACAATCATATGAACACCAAAAATTAGGACGAAATGTATTGTTTAGCCCAAGGGCGGTAGGCGAAAAACAGTTGAGTGTTACACATGCAGGAAACGCCTTAGCAGCCCTAATAGTCTTGGGATGCTTATGCTTATTTTCTAAATAAATTACGGATTGAAGCAATTGTTTGACTTACACTAACAAATTTTGAATTAAGTATGTAGTATTGTCGGTAGTTCTCTGTGACTCGAATAAATACCATTGCCAAAAATATACAAGAAAACGGAAATCCAAAATGTGGACGTACTCTTCTGACTCCTTGACAATATATAAAAAAAACCTTTTTAAATTTATTCGGCTCAATATTGAATGTTAAACATCTGTCAATTAAACTAGTCGTACTCTCTAGATGTCTTTTTCACCAATCACTCGCAGTAAACGTATAGCTGTCATACCAAAATAATGTTCAACTAGTTATTATTTTTTTTTTTGAGGAAAACATATAATTCGGAAATTTGACCGTAACTTCCATATATACTAGTTTTACAAAAAGGGTAAAACTGGGTAAAATGGGTAGATTTACAGTTTTATAACCAAAATACGAATGACATACATAAACATGAAATGGAAGTATTGTGTATATTCTCCAAAACTGAAAAATACCATCAATATTTGGAGAAAAAATCAGTTCCTAATATACGGCGCACGTGAAAAACTTGATTGGAACTAAGTGTACATTTTTTTTAAGAGTATGAAAAATATTGTTTGATATTTCAGCTTTTAAACGGAATATTTTGGCATAGAACGACTATTGCCCAAACTTAATATCTATTCACACATCAGTGCTTCTTTTTATCTTCTGGGCCTAACTCTACAACACCCACTCCGTAAATCTAGTCCCCTATACCAGTCTAAGCTGCCTGAATTTAGCCTGTCTGAAGACTCGCATTCTGACAGTATATATTTGGCAGTTTCTGTCCTGTATGCTAAGAAGCTTCATGTTGTAAGTCCTCTTTTGTGAAAGTGTCCTTTCGTCATTCTGTGGGCACCTAGAAGATCCGTTATTGTTATCATTAGTTCTTCAGTCGGTTTTTCAATGACTGTTTTCCAGTGGTGCATAGAGTTTCATTACCCTTATCTCTTTTAGTCCAGACAATGAGCAGCTGAAGTCGAAATGTTTTGCCAAACCGGGCATGGAGACTTCTAAGTATTTTGGGTCGTAGATTCGAATATCGTATTCCCCAGGTCTAAAATTCCTGGGTACTAGCAGTAAAAGCGAGAAATTGCCCTAATTTGTCACATTTTCTGCGATTTTTTCGGAACATATTAAAAATTACAAAAAAAGTTTCGAATTAAAGCTACAGATTTTCCCATTTCAGGTTGAAATTTGACGTTTTCAGCTGCTCGTTGACTGGACTATTTGATTTTGCTCGACAAATTTCTTATGCATCGTCGGATAGCAATTTTAGTAACCACGAGTACGAGTTTTAGGTCAATACATGAATTCCATGAGCGAGCCCTCTTTTGCTAATTCATCGATATTTATATTGTTCTGGATATGACAATATGCTGGAATATACTGGAAGGTTATTTTTGTGTTTTGAGGAAAAGCCTGTTACGGTCTGTATGCCTGTCAAAATTTTGCTCCATACATTGCGGAGCTCCCCCACATCCAATTCTCACGCGCAGTGCAATATGAGATCCTTATTTATAAGTTTCTACCATTGCTGTATATTCCTTTCTTGGTCTTGGATCTGCAATCTGAATGTAAACCACATCCTCTAACCAGATTTGCTCTGAATGTTTGTCATCTGTTCATTTCCTTCGATCTTGCATAATCTAGAAGTATATGGAAGTCACTTGGTCCATTCGCTTCATGTTGATAATGCTTCCTTCCACTATCTCCTCCATATTATTGTAATCCAGTTTGTTCCCCTTTTTGTCATATAAAAGTCCCATTCTCGCTTACGTCAATCGAGGGAAGGTCTAGCTGTGTTTCCATGACTGATGGTGTTTTATTTTGCTGAGTTAGTATAATGAATAAGTTTCTGTAACTGTGAAAATAATTGAATTTTACTTCAGTGACCACGGCTTAAACTTGATGCTTGTTTTATAAGATGAATAACTTCTAATTTCACAGAATAAGTATTACATTTAATTTGCCGACAAATGCCATATGTGATTAGCGTTTTTTTTAAGTTTTGTTGATGTGTATTTTGTTTAAGAGAATTCCCAAAATTAATTATTAAAAAATAATTCCTTATAAAAAGACTTCACAAATGGTGAGTAATTTTTGTTAATGACGTTGTATACACTGTGTTATTTATAAAATGCAACATGGGGATTCCTGTACAAATCTGTCAAAAGCGAGCTAACTTTTTTACCAAATAGCGTTCATAAAAAATAATGACAGATTTGGAAAGGTCGTTGAAAAAATAGGTTCAAATGCACTTTTAATTTTCTTGACTTCTCTGGTTTAATAAAAAAAATGGATAGTTTTGTTGAAAAAAGTCGAACCCCATTTTCATACCACTTTGGGATTATCTTAATCGACTACGTTATGGCTAACATGGTAGTGTACGATATTATTTAAAAGTTAAACCTGAAGTATGGCGGTTCGCTTCGCCGCTTAGATGAAATTTTCTTATGTTTTCAGTTTATTTTCACAATTTTTGTCTAAAAAACTTTTAATTTGAAGTAAAGCGAAGTTATTTGTTTCAAAAATTGTGAAAAAAGGACTGAAAAGAAATTAATTTCATCCCAGTGGCGAAGGGAACCGCCATACTTGGTGGTGAAAAAGTTCGCGTTTGACAGTTTTGTACAGGAATCCCTATGTCGCATCTTATAAATAACACAGTGTATATAAAGCAAGCATAATATTCTCCAGCACAATCTTGACTAAAAATCAATCATGGCTCATTTCCAACTCATTTACATGTACACATAATCGATGTAATAGATTCACCTAAATGCTCTCGCAACGGCGAAGTTTAGGATATTAATCATTTAATTTTCAAGTGTAATAAACTCAGGGAAGGAAACCGACATGCATGTCCGAGAACTTACGATCCTCGGCATTCGTCTCCCACTTAAAATCATTGTTTCACAAAAAAGTGGTTGACATAGTAGAAACTTTTAGTCATCAATATAGTGAAAGGGATTGTTTATTGGTATGACAGCTAAAACTGATTTACTTGTGTTGAACTTCTCTCAAATATATAAATTTCTGAAGTTTTATCTAAAGGTAGTATGACTATTATATTTGATTTTTTTATTGTTATTAAAAAAGATGAAAAAAAAAATTATTGGTGTTTTTAAACTCTCCCAAATGTGATGTTAGATAATAATTTGGATATTTCACGAGAAATTGGAAAATCAAAACTGTTTCTATAAAAACTAGAAATCAAAAAGTGTAAAGTTGATTTAGTAAAGTCAATTAATCACCTTGGTAACAAATATTAGCATATCATAATCGAAGTTTTTTCAAATTAATATCTCACTCCTTCATTTTCTTTATAAAAATTGGAAAAAGTGTCACCACATGTCTTATCTTCTGTATTTCTATATAATGAGAAAAAAAACCCAGACAGTTCCATTCAATTTCTGGTAACATTGATCTGTCATGCGTGAAAGAGGTTCATTACGGATCTGTCGGCCCTTTTTACAATTTGAGTATCAGCAACAATTGCTCCCGTCTTAGACTGGTGAAGCTGATTTATTTATTGTCATGTTTATTTGTCAATTTGATACTTTCTTCCATCTCTTTGTACTAAAAAATCATTATCAATTCTCCACTCGCCGCATCCCATTTTTAATATTTGAAATACTGACAGTTGTGGCAATAGTTGTTAGTAGCATGTTTTATTTTGTTATGCTCCTAGACACATAAAACAAATGCCAAATTTTCTCGGCACTTACCACTCAAAAGTTTTGCTTTATTTTGAACGTTAAACTTCATTCAAATTTCATTTATGTCTCTTTCAAACAATATCCTTCACCTGACAACAGCTCTGGTGGATTTTATGATGAGCTTACATTTCTTTGAATGTATTGCCACTGTTACTTATTTCTTCTATTTTTTGTGGGAGATAAGCTGCTAATTGTTGTTGAAAATGAAAATTAGTGTGAAACTTTTTCAATTTACAGTAGTTGAAACATAATAAAATTCCAAATATTTTTCGTTTTAAGATAAATTAAATGCTTTTTTTCGTTAAATAGCTAAGCTTACTGTAATATTGACACAATGAAAATTGACACATTCGTAAAAATGCAAGTATCACCTGTAGTATGCTTCTGGAAAATGTGATAATCTCTATAAACGTGAAATAATACTTATTGGGTAATATGTCCCACGTTTTTCCAATTCAAAATAGAGAAGAATGGGTCCTCAGTAAAGAGGGACTTTTAAGAGCAGACATCTGTTGGTACACCGATGGTTTAAAAACACCCTCACGCTCTGGTGGATGTGTATACGGGCGCAGACCTGGGACAGACCTGGGATCCTATGCAATCATATTTCAGGCGGAAATTTACTCCATTGCTTTATGTGTAGAGATTGGAGCAAACCAATCCATACACAAATTTTCTCGGATAGCCAAGCGGCTTGAAAGCACTTAATCTTACCGTGTAACGTGGAAATTGAACTACCAAAAAAGACTCAACAGGGTATCGCTGATATAGATCTTTGGCTACTCTGGCATGGATGAAAATGAGAAGGCAACCTCTCTTGTTAGGGAAGGTGCCGCTAGTTTTTATGGAACCAGAGACTTCAATTGGCATCGTAATAAGTTTTGCCAAGCAAACTAACCACCTGGACTCTGGCACAATATACCAGGATTGGTACATTCAAAGGCTTTTACAGTCATCCTTCGAAAAATGTATCCAAACAAAGGTTATTGCAGGCAAAACCTACGATGTCTAACAATCATTTTAACAAGCCACTGTCATCTAAACCATTATACGCTGTGACTTGGACTTTCGGAAGACAGTGCAAGTCTTGACTTGCCATCATTGTCTGGAAGATGATGAAACATAAGAGAATATAATCTGTGCTTGCCCCAAACCGTTGGACATATTATTCAAGTGTTAATAAATCACTAAAAGCATAATCAATCATTAAATTGAACCTATTATAGTTTGTAATTATTTCCCAATTTTAATTTTATTTATAGAGAATGTCAAATTTCCTGAATGAAGAATGTAGATGTTTGAAAATACCTAGATATATGTTTTTATGACCTTTTAAAATTATCGTTGTAAACTCTAGTAAATAAGATAACGTTAATACTTATGTTATTAATATTATTAAAAAAATTAAGAGCTTTTTAACAATAGAAGTGCACTCAGATACATCGTAAAAACACTTAGAGCTTATATACTGTCTAAAAAGCATTAAAAGACAAACTAAAGCAGCACTGCGCTCTGGTTGTGCTTGCTATAGTACAGTCAAACCAACAATAACTATGATGTGCCTTGAAGAATCTATGAACGTATTCAGAATTTTTTCGAAAATCGTTTTCAGACATTTCACAATATCTCAATTTGGATTCCTTTTAGTGATGAACGAATATTGTTTTCATATTATTTAGACCTTAACACTTTTCTATACCTTCACGACTTACTCGAAAAAAAACTTTACAAACATATTTGGATCTTATATAACTTTTATTTTCATCCCCATATTGATGTTTTTAAAGCAGAAACATGAATGAGGAATTAAAAGGAATTTAATGTGTATTTTTTCCTTGTTACTGTTTGACGGGCTATAACCACAGTATATGAACCAACCAGTAGTATATCTCTCATAAATTTCATTCATAAATTGCCAGTGCTTTTGACAACCTTGAACGGATCGTTTTACGATTCATTTTACCATATGCGTAGGTGCATACGTTTTAAAATGACTTGAACGTGTTAAATGTTTTTTCTTTAATATTGTAGAACAGTACACTCATGAGTTAATAAAATAGGTTTTTTGGAACAAAATATTCATTGGTTTTTAAAATTTTCATTGACAAATTTTAATGTGTAACATAGTCGTACATACACATACTACACACACACTACCCGATTTCTTCTTTTTAATGGTATCCATTGCAAAAAATTCTTATAAACCATATAAATAATACCAAAAAGCCGTAAAAATATAAGCTGTAATAAATAATTTTATTCGCAAATTCACCACTGGCACTTTGGTTGGATCGCAGCACAGCACTGGCCGCCGGATGATATAGTCATCCGAACGACGTTGTAGGTCACAGAGAGCTCGGCAGTGTGATGTCACGAGATAACATACTGGTTCGTTCATATACTGTGCTATAACTAAGTAGTCTTCGACCAAAGACATATTTTTGTAAAGAATTCAATTTTCTACGGAAGTCATGAGGTTATTTGGAACAAAAAATTTTTAATAACGAAAAATCCAATTAAAACAAAAAAACATTACTGTGTTATTTAAATGGGAAGTAGGATTTTTCGATGAGCTTAACCGCTAATTCCCTTTAGTCCAGCGGCATAATTTTTTATTTTCCATAAACTACCAGATTTTCTGGTATAGCAGTAAAAAAATTATCAACTTTGGGTCGAAAATAAAAGTTATAAAAGATATCTGTCAACATTTCAAGGTGGACTTTTCTGCACCTGGGTATAATTTTAGATGGTTTTAATTTTGAAAATGTTTTGAAAACCTACAAGTAATTTGAATATTAAAAATTGTGCTATTGCTATTAGATTACGTACGACAAATGTGAATACTACATTTTCTGTAAATTCCAATTAAAACGGCATGGTATAAAAACAATATAACTATACCGTATTGCCAAAAATACGCCCAAACTTCTGCCTTGTTTGTATTTCTTCCACTTCTCATTATTAACTATTATTATTTTGTACTTCTAGATCTTTTACTTAAGATGTTTTGATGTGCTCCAAAAACAATATGATGTTTTATATCTGCTGAATGTTTTGTTTGCGAGTAAAGAAATATTTTTATACATAACAGGATTATCTGATTTTAAACAAAAATGCTAATGACATTAGAAATTTTTCGTTCGATATCCAAATTTCAAGACGTCACACAGCCCTAAGCTATTTCTTAATTTGAACACCGGAATAGGCATAATGATCTTTAAGTAAACTTCCGTTGCAATCAAACATTTTGGTCCCTCGAGACGGATTTGTTTCTCAAACCCTTACCTTTCACTTAAACCTAAAACTAAAAATGAAATATTTTCTGTCATTAATAACCATAGTATTATGCGCCATTAATCAACATTTTTATGGCGAAGTGTGTGAAAACTATTTGGGAATAAAAACATTAATATTTCCCAAAATTTTCACACAATCAAAACCTACCTCTCAATAGGAATCTAATGCTCAGATATCACCAACCATTTCCTAACATTAGTCAGTAATTCCTGAATCCAATTTGAGTACTCCCTAATTTCAGGATATGGTTGGGAAGACCGGGCAGTAGTGACTTATTTATTGTAAGTATTTCACTACAAACTCCTCAGAATCCAAGTTTTAATATTTCACTAATTAGAAATTTATGGGAAGCTGGAAATATAACGGAATTCCTAGTATAATATCTATAATTGGTCAAATTTCATATTCTTCCATTTATTGAAAATCTAAAACCTGCAGTACCTATACGATAATTATATCAAGAAAATACCAACTGAATTTTGTTATGTTCTAAAAATATTGATTTTCTCTATTAGCATTAGACTTTTTTTCTTTTTTATTATTTTTGTATACTTTTTTAAGTAATAAATTGTTTTGCATTTTAATTTTTTATTTTCGTTGTTCTCCTTTTTTCTTTTTGGATTGGTATGATTTTGCGTCGCTAGTATTTTAGTACAGTAGGTAAGTACTTTTTGCATTGTGCTTCTTATTGATATTTGAAAATATAAAGACAGTTTAAACATTATTTTTCCCGAAATCAATTCAATATAACTTAATTATAATAATAAAGAAAATTTAAATTTAAATAACCATAATTTTGATACAGCTACTGGCTGAAATTAGTATTGAAGAGATATATACTTTTACAAATTTTTGGCGAAATGTAACTCAAAATTTCATAGTATGTATATAAGACCGGCATATTAGTATAGATTAAATGATTATTTTGGTTTCAAGTCTTGGGTACCTTAGGCTTTTTGTACAGTTTAGAAGAGACCAGTATCAGACTCAACTGTCCTTCACTTGGAGAAATCTTCCCTTATGCGCTCTAGTTCTAGAAGTCTGTATCTAGAATAAAAGAGTGCTTCACATTCAAAGAAAATGGTGAACAGATTCCTCCACTTCCATACACACCCGATACATAGATTCCAGTTTGCAAGTGCTTCCCCAAGATTAGGTGACCGGTGATACTGTCATTCTTCTTATCTGGTCCCTGCTAAGATTTAATATTTTGCTAATCAGCGACTCCCAGGGTTTTCTGACCAGAAGTTTTCCGTGCTCCTACTTTTGCACGTGACTTCAGTACTTAATTTTTGTTCCTTATTTTCCAAGATTATCCCAAATACGAGTGACGCAAACTGTAGTACAGCTCTATCTTCATTAATAGCCCAGAAACACTGCTTTCTGTCCCATTACAGGACACACTGTACATAATAAAAAAGAGTAGTTGTCATGTGAAAATAAATCAACCCAATAACAGCTTAAGATTGGTACAAGAATGTGTGAGAATTCAAAAAAAATATTTAAAATTACGTAAATATTCTCAAGTGAACAAATATACAAAGTGTCCCTTCAAACTAGTATATTAAGTATTAAGAACGGTTGTTTACCGGTCGACAATATTTGGAGGCTGAGCGTAGCGTAGGCTTCCTCCAATTTTGCTGGAGACCGGTATTACCCTTAACGTTCGAGATGCTTATACCATTTTTTGCGCGATCGTATTGGAATAAATTTCGAATAAAATAATTTAAATTTCTTCGAAATGAACTAAATGTCAAAAGTGACATTTATACTTCTCTATCAGTTTAAAATATAATTTGCATTTTGGTGAAATGGTTTTCCTGCTATTTATTACTTTTTATATTGTTCTGTTCGGTTCTGTTCATTAACAAAATATAAATCTTCTTATTTTTTTGCTCCTTTTGTGTAATGAATAAATTAATATATTATTTAGGACCAGTTAAATGTATGTAGGGCGTCGGTAAGTGATTTACTTACCGACGTCTGAACGGTAAGTAAATCACTTACCGACGTGTTAGACTTAGAAACCAGTAAGCACAACCTACCGTCCTGACAACCGATGCTGTAAATAAATAAAAAAGATCGATCGCGCAAAAAAGTTACAAACAACCTCCAATATAACCAAAATATTTCTATTGAATATAATACCCACTATAATAATCTTCCACTTTTCAAAATATTTAACTTTTTTGAGGATCTTTCTAATGTACGGTTCATCTACCGTACCGTATATAATTTAATTCCACAATTTTGTCAAGTACGAGAGTTGTCTTCCAAATGTTGAATATTACAGAATAGTTGGCGCCTGTCAACAAATATAAAATGTCAAAATTAATGTTTAATTAACTTAATGCCAAAGTCTCAGACCGCTTCGTTCAAACTTGTAGGTACCTAAACTGAATTTTCAGAGTTTATGAGTCGGATGTTTGGGTGACGAGCGTCTTGCGACAGTAAGAATTTGGATGTCACGCACTTGCGCACTTTGATATCTTTAAATTCACATTTTCCTATCATGCGACGCTGGTTCTATTGCCGTACAAATTATTTGATATTTTGTCGAGAAGGGGAAGGGAATACCATAATTGTTGAAATATTCACATTTTCCTTCCCTTCCTCAAACCGATTAGGACCCACCAACAGTCACAAACATTTGTAGTTAAATTAAAAACAAAAAGCAACACCACAAACTGACAAGACAACTTAGAGGACTGACAGCGTGTGAATTTAAAAATCTCAAAGTGAGTGAAAGCCAAATTATTACTGTCGTGTTTGGGTGTTCCAAGATGAACCAAAACCGACAAAGCAATCCGTTCTTCCAAAGAGATGGTGACGACATCTGTTTTAAAAGCGGGTCAACCTGAATACAGTCCCGACCTAAGTACCAACAAACTTTTTACTTTGCTAAAAATTAAGAATGAGCTGCGTAGTCAAAGGTTCCAGCCCCCAGAAGATACAGTCAACGCAGTTAAAAACTCTATCTTAAATGTACCAACAAGCGAGTGGAATAACTACTTCTAGATTTGGTTAGAAAAGATGCAAAAGTTCATTTATCTTCGTGCAAATTAAAATACAACCCTCTTATATTGAATAGATTTGAAACATTTTCATTCGGACACATACCTTTATGATAATTTTGCATTTTATGTGAAAAAATGCTGGTGAAGATATTCAATTCCTTATTCTATCGAATCGCACTCATGAAATTATACTCATCATATCAATGCTTCTGTTTCCAAGTATTGTTTTATGCCTTCTGACGATATTTCACTGAATTTATAATTAGGATGTCTTGACCTAAGTACGAATTTATCAAAAGTAATACCAGGAGTGCTTCAAATTTTATCGATATTTTTTTCTTTTCTACGAAAACTTGTTTATTTGGCAAAAATATGAAAACAAACCGATTGATAAAATCACGTGTTAGGACGAGGGATTTTATCTAACCGACGTGTTAGACTTAGAAACCAGTAAACACAACCTACCGTCCTGACAACCGATGATGTAAATAAACAAAAAAGATCGATCGTGCAAAAAATGTATTTAAATGCATTAAATGTTCAATATTCTCTTGGGTGATGGCACTGAATCGGTTTGTGTTCATTTTTCAATAAACTTCGAAGCACTTTTAGTTGTCAATAATGACAAATTCAAAGTAAAATGTTGATGTTTCAATGTAAACAAGGTATTATCGATGAGGAAGCAGTTTTATCAGTATAATACCGAATGATTAGCTAAAATAATGTATTGCTATTGGATAAAACCACCAAAATGTCAGATTTTGACGAGTGAAAAAAATAATCATTGTCAATAAAAAAGTTTAGAAGATCCAGCTGTTCTCGATTATAATATTTCCAACTTAAAAGTTTATACTGTCTTTAATTTTTAAATATTTTAGCATAAAGAATGTATGTGAACGAATGTGTGCGAAGTTAATAATTTTATTTTTTGTTTCATTGATATAATCTCAATGTTAACCTATTTAAATTTCAGAATTGAAGAACACGATAGAGACACAAGTAAATGAACTCAAGTCTCAAATAGAAAGTAAATGTGTTATGCAATGAATTTGGGGATACCACAAGGCACTTACTGCGGGCCGTCTACACCATAGGTCATCGTTATACAGAAACACATCAACCTTTATTCTTTAAATTATTTAAAACAGGGTTTATACGATGATAGCTTGTATTTATTGTCTTTTATACAATTAAACGTTCTCAATCAATGAACATAATTCAACGCTTTTCAAAAAGAGCGTTAATTTTTAAGACACTACATACAAGAGTTATTAGTTACAGCCTGGAATTTTTTTTAAATTTATCGTTTAATGCAATAATTTTCCTGTAATCCTTATATATAAATATTAACCCAATTCGGGAAAGGATTTGACAACAGTACCATTTATGTTAGGAAAAGCAATTTTAAAGATAAACACAGGCAAGTAGGTCATAATGTGAACAAAAGTATGCTCTTTATTTCTAATGTTAGATGAACGTTGCAAATTCTTGACCCCCTTCTCCCATACACTTTATGTAACAATAAATTGGCCACGCAGCTAAATGCCTATAACAAAAAAAGAGACTGCGATAAACAATTAACAAAAAACAAATATATTATGATGACATGTGTTCAAAATTAACTTGCCAAGTATAAATTTCAAATATCCTTAATTAAAAAATGATGCTCATAATAAAATAATAAAATGTTTTCACAGTAGAATTTACTCCAATTTTTATTGCCTAATAAATGAATATAAAATAAAGGTGGCTTCCAAGAAATGTGATGCTCTAGCAGAAGAGATATTTTGCAGAATTTTTTTGCAAAATGTTTCAGTGGTAGCTGTTAGGTAGTACCAAAAATACCTTAGGAGAACAAAATTATGTTTGTAATTATTTGGAACCAAGCAAAAACATACAGTATAAACATCACAAGTCACTTATCTAGAAGATGTATAAGCTTCACAAAACCTTGGACATATTTGCTCAAATGCTATTGGATGCCAAATTCTTCTATAGAAGAATCCACAAATATTCAAGAAAGTGAGATAAAAGCATTCAAAGACTCTTACACCAACATTCATAATCTGATATAAATCTTTATCTAATAATATTCTAGTCAGTTCCGAAAGAACGGTTTGTCAAATTGTTATTTTGATAATATTCTACTCCACAATCATTTGTTCAGTTAGACAATATATACAGATAGAAGGCAGTATAATAATTATGACATACCAAAAACTAACCAGTAGAAAAGAGAGCACCTGCCCATTACACAATAGAATGTTAACACAATAGGAAATCTAGTGATTTGAATACTGTACTTAATGGCTCCTTCACACTACTCCAACATGAATTAGTTTGTCACTAAAAGTACACTTATCATCAAGCGATTCTCACCTTATAAAAAATGTTGATTTATCTACATCTGACATTGCATTTGAATGTTACAAACTAAGAGTTAAATCGTGAGACATTTGTGGTAACTGTTCAAATATCAGAGAGAAATTGGGAAACTTATAAATATAATAGAAAAGACCAAATATGGAAATCAAGAAATTAGCTGATAACTGATGAGAGAGATGCCTTTGAGCCTGACAAACGCTATTGAGTCCTCCACTGCTATTCGGCACGGGTGAGCTTGGCATACAGCAAACATTCATTAGTAGACAACTTAACATTGTATAAAAATAGGTAGAAGAATACTGGAATGCAGACACAGGATTGCTATGTATTGTAGCGTTTTTATTAGTTTTCTGATTAGTTAGCGGACGAGGAGACGTTTTTCAAATAGTTCAATTTCGTCTAAAGTTTTTTGAGTTATTAGCACTAAGAAAACAAGCAAGCCAAAAGAACCTCTTGCAAAAACAAGTTCAGCTCCTGTCATTACCTGCTGGTCTATTGGTAGACATCGGACAACTCAAACACTTTTGAAACTTGAAATTGCTCGCTTGTCACACTATCACATAACCTAGAAATGACGGAAGGCAGATTATTTATCTGTAGGTGCAAATATGAATTTAGACTTCAAACCTTCCTTCTTTTTGGGTAGGAACCAAAAAGTTTTATCGAGTCGAGTTGTACCGATCGAAACCGACTCAAACCAGTGCGTGTTTTGCATATTATGATGATTCAGATATATCAGAGTGGTTATTACTGAATGAACCAATCCTGTCAGTTGACTTCTAGTAGTCCAGGTATTTAATATTTGCATGTCTTAGTCCGACTGTTATTCATACTAGAATGGTTATAAATTGAGACAAGGACACTAAGAAAAAACAACTACTCCTCGGGCTACATGCCCCGGCAGACATTGAATTACTCTTCTAGGTTAAACTTCATCTACAAGTAATAACCAATCATTCTGGATTGCAATTAGAAGGATCCGGTTTCGGCTTATTTGCCCCTTATCAGTACGAGGTAGATATTCCCCAATCAAGAGCTCTGAGAACATAATCATGGCCTGAAGACGACACTGAAATCACATCAATACATATCCTCAAATGAAGGAGATGTTAAAAACGCAATGAAAGCGACATCTATTGGTAACACACCTCATATATACCCACAATTTTACAGAAAATTGTAATTAAGTACTTTGTTGAGTATTCCTATTAAGGAGAGACTGAATCTTATCAGGGCCAGCTATAGAAGCAGAATAATTATTTGAAAATAAAATTAACAATAAAAAAAACGGGTCTACCGCGTGAGCGTCTGGTACTCTTACCACTCGCCTATCAAGGTTCATACTAATGTAATGTCAGGAGTATTGGATACTTTTATAAGAACTGACGTCCATAGGTAGTCCCTTAAATACCCATTTTATTCTGTTTTTAGTATTTGTTATTAATTTATAGGGATTATTTTATTTAAGTTTACTTTTGTAAATGAATATCCTTGATCCAGTGCTTCTGGGAGAGACTTTTTTTGACAAGCTATTTTGACGTTACTTAAAATTGAAAAAAAGATGAGTGACGAGTACTAAACGCGAATGCTGATTGGTGGATTTCATATACGTTCTAGGATGTATATGAAATCATATACGTTCAGTTAACCGATATGGCCTACATTTCCATTCTGTAAACTGTGCAGGAAATGAATAATATACATGTGGGTGTAGAAAAATGTTATATTCACTTCAACCAAATTAACATTCCCGATTTTCTTGGAAGCTGGTTATAATCAAAATGGTTGCTCACCTTATTTCTTGAAATTTAACAGTTTCATGTATAGATCAAGAATCTGCTTACATCTTTATTAACAGAAGAGCATAGTTGCCATTTGGTAATGTAAAGAGTGTGATTAAATGAGTTTAATATTCACAATTTCTAGATTTCCACTAACATAGAGTGATCAATAACAGTTCACACGAATGAAGAATATATTTATCTCTGTTTGGTAAAAATTTTTGGTAGATAAGGAATGGATTGATATAAATAGTCAAGAAATTGAAAATTATATGAAACAATTTATAGTTTTTGTGAGCATCATTTTCTATTTAATAATATTTTTAGCATCATAATACGTTTGTAGTAGTGTTAAGCAAATTGTTAACAGGTTTTGTAGATACCTAGATAAATAGTTTAACCTATTTTTTTGTATCGTCAGAAAATTTATTACCAAAAAAAAGTAAAAAACGTGTGGATATACCGGTATAAAGGACTAAGCACGGATCATTTGAGAATTTTTTCCTTGGATATTTTATTCAGATTTCGAAAAAGTCTTCAAAACACACAAAAAATACCCAAAAGTAATATAAAGTCAACATTTTATGGTATAAAATGGAAGATTTTTTCAAAATATAAATAAAAACTCAGAAATTATCAATTTGGTTTTAAATTTACTGTATAGTCAGTGCCTGGTCCTTATTTTTGAGTTAGATAATATTTTAATGAACGCATGTAGTTTTTTAATATGACGAATGTTTGAGGCTTTCTTTTATATTTTTTCTAAATACACATTTCGTCTTTCCTAGCACACATTCCATGATGGGTCATCCAAATTCCTTGTAGTCTTAGAAGCCTTCGGTGTCTAAGTTTTTTATCGATAGAAAAAAAAAACATCTCAAAAAATATCAATAAAATTGATCTAAATATTCTATTTCTATCGATAGAATTGTTTAGAGTACTCAGAACGTGCTTATAAATGTTGTTACAATGGATGTACATATTTTATTCAGTTAAAAAAAGTATGGTTATTAAATAATATCACTTCTCACATTCTATTTTACACCGTCTCTTTGCAACTCTCCATGCAATCGCACTATTTACGTATTATTTGTTGCTTCTATTGTTCTTATTTTCTACCCTATCGTCCTAATTGTATCTTACATAGAGGTTAGTACAAGACTACAAGAAAATTTACATTTTTCTGGATGTAAAAAAAGATATACACAATGGACATAGATGAGCGGAATACCCTCAAATAGTCATCTAGAAAATGAAAACCCGAACAACCTCAGTCTATCTTTATATTTTCGAGGGTGCACACATTTTTTTTTCTAAAATTGGGGGAACATGGTCTAATTTAGCTTTTATTCCAAAAATGCGAAGAAAAAAGGCAATTTTACGATTTTCGACGATCTACTGTTTTAACGAAAATTTCCAACGTATACATGTATTATCCACCGACAATACTGGTAGATGGGCTAAGAGAGCTCAACGGTAAGTATAGGGAAAACAATGTGTTAGAGAGAGATTCAGTTATCGACCGAAGTCAAATTGGACACACAAATATTAACTCATAAAAATACTGAATAATGACACGTCTGACACGTCACCAGAATGTACAAACTGCAGAACTACCTTAACTGTGAAGCACATGATCCTAGAATACCCACTATATCCATCAGAAGCAAGAACAGAATTGAGTGTATGATGGACTGCAAAAACAAAAATTTTCAATTTCTTAAAGACATTCTATGTATCAAGACTTTTGAATCACTTTTTGTATTGTGTATGTCATTCTGCTAATAACCCCAGAGGTTGATGAAGGAATTCATGTTTCTGTAAATTAGAATGCTTTGGTATACTTCCGTTAAACTAATATTCATCCTAAATAATATTTTCACTAATATACTTATTGGTATTCAATAGAACATAGTCCTTGTCTTGTAGTATTTTAGAAATGTCAAATTTGGAAGTGAAGTTTGGTTTTGCAGCCGTTGCTATGGGTAATGGCCGCGAAATTAAATTTTGCGGACTGTGCTGATAACGCGAAATACTGACTTCGCGTGCAATTGCACGAAAAATACTTCTTTTGCAAAAGCTCCATAGCTGTGATACCTTCATAATAATTCCTGTGTATAAAATCATTCTCAATGAGCCATCCATAATTTGTTGTCTTTAGATTTTATTACTAAATTGGTCGCTTGGTTCCACTTATTTATTTGCCACAATGATCTTAATATATGCTGCTCTAAAGTGGACTTTGACGGACGTAGCTCAACTATCGAAACGGTTTTTGATATTGCAGCATGGTATCATTTTTTCGCATTTTCGGTTAAAAAGACAATTTTGACCATGTTCTCCCAATTTTAGAAATAAAATGTCACATTTGTTTACAGCACCCTAGAAAATATGAAGATAGACTGTTCTAAGTGACAAGAGCGAGGTTGATCGGTATGTGAAACAAAAAGGGGGTGCTCCTCTCCTCTTCCTTAACTAGAATGAACATTGTTTCATGAACTGTATAACAAAATGTAAGAGATGCCGATGCAAGCTGGAGACGTATTTAAGTAGTTAAGATGATCCAGCTCAATTTAACAATCATACAACTGGCCATGGCTGCTTACAAAGGCTCTCGAAATACCTACATATAAGTATATGTATGTATATTGAAGTGACATTCATTGAGACCTAAAATATTTTTTTTGTCATTTTTCTTCTACTTATTTCCTGAAGAAACTTTCAGGGAATAGTAGTAGATCTATTTCCCAAAGGAGTTTTAGGACATTCGCAGGCTTTGGTTCAGTTAAGTGTCCCTCTTCTATGTACCCTAAAATATTGTACTGTTATGCAATCCTCAAGTATGTGGATGGATGGTTCTATTTACAATTCATGTACTCACCAAGATTTTTACCATGGGGCAGAAAATGATGATTTCAATGTTTGAACAAGACCAAATTTGTATTCCATTAAGATGATAAGATAGGCAAATATACATCGACTGCTTCAAAATATACCTGCAAAGTTGACAAGCAGTTTACACAATCCATCGGAGAATTCTTCCTGACCATACGATACAAGCATGCTCGCAAATGCAATACAAATGTTACTTCTCGGTAGAAAAAGGAGCCTGCACAATTGAAAGATTTGCTAAAATATCCTACATACGCTCCAGAAATATGTAGTGAGAATGTAAAATGTTGGCTTGCTTCGACATCATCAACTTTTTGTTAAACTGAATTTGCAGTTCTAGATTTTGGGTGTTTATAAAATAATGAAATATAATAACAGTTACTCTTTGTTGCGGTATTTTATAATTGGTAAGACTTCAAAAAGCAATAATAGGCTTACTTACTATAAAAATACAAAAATGCGTACCCATATACAATAACTTTAAATATGTACGTCCATTTCGTTAGAGTTTGTAGGTAGTTATTTTTTTAAATTTTATTGGTGTACGTAACCAGTTTTTCGGAACTGATAATGTTACCTTGAACTCTGAAATGATAAAATTACTTTTCATATCTTCACTAACGTCAACCGAGCAAGTTTTTGTTTGATTTGAAATAACTAGTTTCAGCATATAATGAGGGTGGAGTTGAACATTTTTCTCCAGAAATAACCAGCACTGTTCAGTATTAAAATTTCGAAAAATATTAATACAAGCAGCACATAAAGGCAAGGGAAATTTTCAAAATGTGCTTTTTAAACAATGTGGATAGAGTTTCACCTATTCGGTGGAATAAAACCATTAATAGGAGAAAAATGTCGTTTTTCTTTAAAATTGTAAACTTCAAAAATAGCTACGGGCGATTACGAGCACCAGTCTGAAAACAACTGCAAAATTAACTCATTCTTGTCTCCATCGAGCTCAGATAACGTTACACACTAGAAGTTATCTCATTGCAATCGACCTGAATTAATTGTTAACCACTTTTTGCCTTTAAGTTATTGATCTAACATGCCTACGTTATAAAGCCAAACTCTTCTTGAATAAAGACTTCAACTGCAGAAATGTTTGGTATAGTCAGACCGCTCTTAGTTTACCACCTTCGGATTAGAGAGTTAAAGCGATAAGGTCAATTCGTCTGAAATATGATGAAATAAATTCCAAATTTGAATACCCTTAGAAATGATATTCGAAAATTACTGAATACAAATAACATTAGAAATTATAATTTATTAACCAAGGCAGATTTGCTTAGAAAAGTGCGAGAAGTAACGAAGTTAGTCTTGTGATGATGAATCTCAATAAAGAAAGTGAGAATGTTTCAAGTGATGAGGAATATTCCGAAACAGAATATACTCTTATTGTGTTTCAAACTGACAATCGACAACTTTAGGTAGCGTCCATTAATTACAGGAGGCATTATTGAGGATTTTTTGACCCCCCTCCTTCAAATTTTGGTGAGATTCTTCAAAATTTGTGTTTTGGGTCTAAATGCGTTAGATTTATTGAAAAAAACAATTTGCTCAATCTTTTTTATTCTAGTTTTAGGGAATATTACCATCTGGTGTCACATTTTATTCGAGACACGTTTTTTATTTTAACTTAATTGAAATTTCATGCAATTTTACAGTTTTCTGAAAGAAAAAGATTTCTGGATAAATTTCCAAGACCCCCCTCGCCCCCAAGTGAAATTTGGTGAGAATCGGCCCAAAATATACCATAAAGATGGATTCAATTAAACTTTTCTTTGCAAAACCAGATAATGTATTATTACTCTTATAATATGTTGAGATTCAAATTAAATTTAAAAAATATCATTGTACAGCAAAAAAAGTCGTCACCTTCTCGAAAAAAAAAATGGTAAGGCATAATCAAATCACACGTTTTTTTATAATAGCCTTTTCCTTTGCCTTCGAAATTATTACATGCCATGTCAACTTCACCTAATTTTTCCTTGCAATAATGTGTAATTTTTGGTACAGTTTTGGAGCTTGAAAATGTTGATATGTAACGTATAAACCTTACAAAATCTGTAATAATAATCACTATAACGTGAATCATATGAAAAGTAATTTTTACTATCTTCAGTAAAACAATTTCTATTTTTGATGTCCCATGTCACTGCAAGTTAATTGTTTGATGCTTATTGTTGTTGCCTTCGTCTCTTTCTCTCTGTGGGTACCTCTCTTTCTATTTTCTTCTAGGAGTCTTCTGTACTGGGTAAGAAAGATATTAAATACAATACATAATAAATAACACTGTGAATTAATTTTAATAAAATACAATGTATTTCTAAATAGTTGCATACGTAAACATATGTTTTTCGATAGTCGTATCTATTAAGACATCATTTTTCTTGCTCTGTACATTTCAATCGACCAAAATGTAACAACTTGTGAATGATTTATTATTCACTGTACATCTTAAAGTGTATGATATTTTCGATACTATATTATGTAATGACAAACCGTTTAGCGTATTTCAAAGTTGGTTTTTTTTTAAGTAGATTGCACAGCTTGGTCTATTCGCACTGTTGAGCTTTAACTTTAACTAATTCCACGTTTTCATCTTTAACAATACTGAATACTGATAATGTTCTTGAATTTTCACTGTTTCTAGTATTTACATGGTAAAATTAAGTCATGTCACGTCTATTGCAGTATTTTTACAGGCTACAAAGTTCCATAACATAAACAGCTTTTCAAAGTTTTCGATAATCGATTTTGTTATAGCTAGTTTTATCCTGCTTTTCTTCACCTCAGTTAGATATAGACACCGTTGGTCTGGCACCAGGACTAGCACTCTGTAATTTGTATTCTAATGGAAAATATAAATAATAAGTGAACGCTATATTTGATTAGCGATGCTCTACAAGCGAATCTCGGCTATAATCCAACAAGATTCATGATCGTCAATCTGGTAGAGAATAAACTACTGATAATTCAGAAAATAATAAGAAATTGGACATTAATTGTGATAACTATTTCATTGAAATTGGTAGAGGTAGATAGATCGCATAGTTAACTTTACAATTAACCCAAAACAAGGTATAATAAATAAAGATGCGAATAACTCTAGAAGAGTTGATAACAACAACATAACCTCTTTTCTTTTTCCATCTAACAGAGATGAAAAATATCACACATCGAGTAGAATAAGATAGATAGAAATACCCATTAAGTTGCCGCTATCATTCGCTTCGCCATTGCATCTTCGGTCATGTTGAGCGAGGCTCGGAAACAACCGGAACTACAGAGTACAGAGTACGAAATAGCTAGGAGAAAAGAATCCTCATCGCTATTTTGTTACTTGCCAGTCCTGGGATCTGATGCGTTTTATAATACTTGTGCGCAGAAATTCCGTTTCCAAGCTCGGACGGACTAAGATGAATCAAAGTCACTAAGAGAATGAGAAGTGGAGAGAGTATGGTAGCATTCCTGATTTGGGGGGCAAGATGGACAGTGTGTAAAATATCGTTAAAACTACAGTTACAATTGACTATTAAGCAGCTTGAAGGTCAATTTGACACTTCGAAAACATCATATCATCTTGTACAACGCTTATACCTCCTGTAAACCAAAAATCAGCCGGAAGAAATGGTAAAACACGGAATGGTCAATTTCGATCTAATTTTCCCGGGCTGTATCTGTATCTGTAGAGAAGGGAGAGTGAGGGTATAGGCTCACAGCGCTTAGGCCACATGTGACCCATTGTACATTGTACATCCTCCCGAGGAGTGGTCCTCCTAGGTCATCGTTCACCCTGTCCTTCCCAGGAAGGTGAACAGGTCACTAGGAGACATTTCCTTTATATCAACAGGTGTAGGCCCAGACTCACCGAACACACACTCTCTTATTAGCGATATATACGGACAACAGTTTAGTCTTCCTATTCACACATCCTGCATAGGGGTGTGTCCACTAGCCACATGGTATGGAGATGTTTCCTTAGTTGACAGTGACCAGTCTCTTAAGGGATTGAGCATGGGTGTGACGTTTGGCTAGTTCCGCAATTGTCGAAGTCTTTAGACCGTAGGTGTCACCAGGTCCTAAAATGTTTAGTCCAGCCGCTTCCCTGGCTAAAGAATCAGCAAGGCGATTACCCTTACTCCTATCGTGCCCTTTAACCCACCTCAGGATAATATTGTTATTTGCCTAGGCGTTATCTAAATATTGGTAGCACTCTAGTACTAGCCCCGATATAACACGTAGTCTGTTCAAGACTAATAGGGCTTGTCTACTATCAGTGCAGATTGTCATGTTTTTGCCAAAAATTCCTTTTCTGGTTCTGCTTTTGTTGCAATTGAGTAACCAGCCAGTTCTGTTTCAAACACGCTGGTATTGTTTCCGGGCTATGAAGCTGTAAATATTAGAAAATATAATATCTCATATTTAAAAATGTATCTGTAGAAATACAGCAGAAAAAGATTCTTCAACTCTTTTCAAAAACAATTTATTATTCGAAAAAGGAATAGATTAATCGTTTTTAATAATATAACCTCCGTTCACACAAGTTGAAGATGAAAATGTGAAATTTTTAGTTTGCTAGATTTGTTAGCATTTTTTCTTGAAGATGGCCATCGTTTATCTTTTCTATTGTCTCTATGTCAATTAATTCTATATCAACTTTTTCTTGTTAGCATGTAGTGTATCTATGTCTATCTTACACTATAGAAATGTGTAGCATATTAGACTATTTAAACTATAAATATTATTGGTGTCGTTGCTCAACTATTTTTTGACAGTGTCTTTTTGGCAAAACGCAATGTTCAATGTGGAATTTGGGTGAAATCAACGTGAAAATTTTAAACATTACACTTTTTCAAAGGCCAGTTAGTAAACTCGCTATACAAAAATTTGGTTTTTCCGTGATACTTGTAAAGTTCTTCTATTATTCTAATATTATAAGTTATTGCATTGTCTCGGAATTTTCGGAAGTTAGTTAGGTACCAAATAAAAATTCATGTTATAATCGAATTTAAAGCTGAAAAAAGTACAAAAAATGTTTTCATTTGAAACTGGACCAAACTTGTACCTAGAATAAACAACTTTAACTTGAACTCACAGTAAACAAAAATAGCCCATGACAGATGTAGGAAGCCAGGTTGGCTCATTGGTGACTAGTGGACCTGGTGCACATGTTGAAAGAGGCCGCGTGCGGGATAAATGCAGATTTCTACCTCATCCCAGCAAGAAGTCGAGTTCCATTTATATTTTTTATAACTTTCTTTTAGCTGTCAAATTCTGTGAGCACCGTTACTTTTTGAATTGAGGTTAGTTTAGGCGTAGCTGAAGTTTTGTTCTTGGTGAAATAAGAAAGTAGTAATAGTATATTACACACTGAGGTGGAGGTGGAGGTGTGTAATATGACACTTTTTAACCTTCCATGACGTTAGTAATGACAGCCATGCATGTATGGTTGTGAATAAAAGATTTTTTCAACAGTAAAAACACAAGAGCTTTTTTTTATCGGATAAATTTCTCTTTGCAACGAAACAGTTTTGCCAATCACTAATTTTACGAAAAAAACTGACATGATAAAATCGCGACACCGAAGGTGGAGTGATTTTATTTAATGTCAGTTATTCGAGCAAATTCAGTGATTGGCAAAACTTTGAGTTAAAGAGAAATTTATCCGATAAAAGAAAAGCTCGAGTGTTTTTTGGCAAGATAAATTAACGACAGAATATTGAAATTATAAGTAACCAAACTTGCGACTCATTGTCATTGTGTAAAAGTGACGTCCGTTTACTAGATATTGAGGAAGAGGAGTTTTTATCGCGATAAAAAAGGATGCACCTTTTTTATCGATGTCAAAGTGACAATAACATTTCCAGGTATATGACATTTTAACATTGGAGTTAATTTACCAAAGTAAAAGTTAAAATGAAGCCAAATTTGAACAAAAAGAGATGAATGATTTTAAAACATACTATTTGCAAATGATGTGAGTGAAAAGAAAAAACAGTATAATAATATAATCATGATTAAATAACATAACAAAGGTAAACACTGGATCAGGTAGAAATAAATAAAAAAGTGTACCACAAAATCAAAATGGTACTGCGTATTTGCACTATTGTATAGTCTTCTTCTAGTCTTAAGTCTAACATAACCTCAATACAAACAGTAAGAAATAAAAAGTATAAAGAACTCGATTACCTGCCGGAATGAGACAGAAATCTGCATTTATCATCCCGCACGCGGAACTAGTCCTGTAGTCACCAATGAGCCAGCCCGGCTTCCGTAGTTTGACGTTTATAAGTTGAATCATTAATCTGGTCAAACCATAAAGCTAAAATGTTATAATATATGACGTTATGAACTTTAAACACGAGTATCAGTAGGTATATCTATAAGGGTGCTTTATTTTTAAATATCTATCTCACCCACATTTAATGCTATCAGATTGTTCTAAAGTGGGATTTACTTTGAACAAAAGTAATCAATGTGGCGTAGCTGTAATCTGCACCGGTGAGATAGTACTGGTCACTTAATCAGATTTTGCTGAAAAATTGAAAAGTTATTTTAAAAACGACTGAGTTTATAAAAAAAATGTGAGGAAATTTAGTTTCCTTCAAAAAAGGTTCAATAAGTTGAGTTGCTAAAATTTTTCAGAATTTTCTGATCTAACTTTTACACATGATGATTTTCAATTGCTTATATCTCAACAAATAACAATCTTAGCGACTCAACTTATTGAACCTTTTCCAAAGAAAACTAAATATCCTACAAGCTTGTCATTTATATTTTTCCTACAAATCCAGTCGTTTGTAAAATAACGTTCAAAAATGAGAATTTTTCAGCAAAATCTGATTGAATGACCAGTACCATCTCGGGTGCAGATTACAGCTTTGCCATACTAAGCCCTTTTGTAGAGCTATCAGTTAATAGTAAATCCCACTTTAGAAAAATCTGATAGCATTAAATACGACTGAGAAAAAGATAATAAAAAAAATCATCAAAGTTTACGTGTATATTGAAAATCTATACATTATCTGAAAATCCAAATTTTCTCATACACTCAACAACATGTCCGTTTACAGACTGGCCTTATACTTTTTTTTCTACTTTTATGTTTCAAAAAAGAAAAACCTTTGCAAACCAATGCAAATATCTAGTAAGTAATGTATGTATTTGAAAAATATTATAATGTTACCCGGTTACCAAGGTTTCCTATAAATATTTTGTGCTTGTTTCCAAAATAAACTGTTCATGTAACATTATTTGAAAGTTCTGAATGTTTGAATTCTTCACTTTCATAGATTTTCTTGTAAAATACGAGGGCCGCCAGCAATTTTAAGGATTACAAAGTTTGCCAATTTACAGCAATTTTCGTTTTAATTTATAAAACATGGAAATGAATTGAAAGCCTTTTATTAGTTTTATTAGTGTTAAAGAGTTTTGGTAGTAAGAATATAATATGAAAAATACGTATTGGGAGTTAATAACTATTGGTTGTTATAATGGTGAGAAGCTGTTTTGTTGAAGCTTGTACCTATTCATATTAATTGATGTAAAAATTAAAATAAATAATAAATGCTTTCCATGAATTTCAACCACAATATTATGGGTAAAAGAAAGTGAGTGTAAAAAAGTTGGAGCTATAGCATAGTTAAACAAGGTGGCTGGAAAAGATTGGTCATAAAATACAACACAATTTCTGGGATTAAAAAATGGTGTATTGAACCTTCAAAGCTGAATATTAGTCCGGACAAGTAAGAATATACAATGGAAAAGATTTTCACCAGAGATTTTACTTTTTCAAATGGAAGTATATGTAGTATATAGACGACTTTCTTAGATTTGTGAGAAGATTTCGCTCGAGCTTGCGATGCAGCTTGCAAGCACAGCTTAGAGCACGTGAAATGCAACAGTTTTTTATCCATAACTTTTTTAGATTTGATTGTAAGAAAAATTGCTAGCAACAAAATTGTAGGTAATTTTATACCCTATAAGATGTAATGCAACATTTGGACATTAAAGTTTTTTCAACCCTTAGTTTTTGAAAAATTAAAAAAAATTTCGCAAAATGGTTTTTTAAGCGAAAAAAAAATTATTGGAATAACAACGACTTAATGTATAATATATGAAAATATACAAGAAATTTTTTTTTGTTATTGTTCATAAAACTACAACTTATTACCGATTGCAGTAAACCGCGTATTGATAGCGTTAATGTTCATGAAATGAGACAAGATTGAAAAAAAATATGTATTGAAATTTTGTAGGGCCGCCATTTTGAATTTTCGGAATCTGAAAGGTATTGTAACATATTTTCATATAATATTATGAAGTCGTTATTGTTATTCTAATTATTTTTGTCGCTTAAAAAACCATTGTGCAAAATTGTTTCCAATTATTTAAAAATTAAGGGTTGAAAAAAATTATGTTTCAAATATTGCAATACGTCAACTTATAGGGTATAAAATTACCTACAATTTTTAAGCCCAAAATTTTTTTGTACAATCAAATCTAAAAAAGTTATGAACAAGAAACTATTGCATTTCACGTTCTCCAAGCTTTGCTTGCAAGCTGCATCGCAAGCTCTAGCGGAATCTTCTCACAAATATAGGAGAGTAGTCTATACCACATATACTTTCGACATTGATTAAAAAATATTTCACGACAACTTTCGGCCCAACTTCCCCGTACTATATAACAAAAAATTACAGGGTGATTCACTTGAAATTCATTTTTTTGACGTCGCTCTAAAACAGTGTAACGTAGATCTATAAAAATTTACCTATATGTGGCACAAGTAAACGAAAACCCATAAACTGGAAGTAGTAGCGCTCGTTTATTTTCATTTATCATGATGAGGGTGAGCACGAGCACACTATCATTAACCCCACAACTTTTTTGAAAGCTACATTTAACAAGGTATGGAACGCCACTGGAATTAAACGTTTACTCTCAAATTTTTCTAGATCGTAACGATATGCACACGTTGGAAATGGCTGCCTTTAAAACCATCCATTGCCGTATTATTCGGAACGATTAATTCCAAACACGTAATTTTTGAAATGTGCTGGTGAAAGAATCAATAAATTCACACCTATTCAATAAAACTTGCTTTTCCAATAGAAAATATTTATTTTGTATACGTGGTCAAAATCCCAACTTACATTTAACCAGCTGTTTTATAATCCAAATACGATCAATTAGCTCTTACTACCAAATCTAATTCAATCGAACTATCTGATACGGATGAGCAAATGGAAATAAAAGATACCCTACTGTTTTAAATCATAATTCTCTCAGTTTTATTTCATGAACAAAATAAAATTAATTTGCAGTCTTCAAGCTATTGATGATTGCTACAACAATATTAAACGTCCCAGGAATTGTCATATTTCATCTATCATTAGTCTCAAAAGTTACTTGGTTTCAGGATATTCGCATTTTTAAACCACCCTTCACCAGTGGCGGCTCGTGAATTTTTTGAGAGAGGAGGCCGAACATGAAACGTTTTTGTAAAAATATACTTAATGCAGCCAGTTAATTTAACCTTCGCGCAACGGCCGTACCAGCTACCAATTCTCTAAAATTACCTTTGTTAACTGAATTTTCAGCTTCATCGTGCCCTTTGAAAGCCAAATCTTGGGATCATAAATACAACAAGAAATTAAAGATTTTTTTTAAAACTTCGCGGTTTTCTTTAACTATATGGTTATGATTTTCTAGCCCACAGAGAATGTTGCCATTTTCACGTTTTTGACGGTATTAGCAATTGGGCTGGTAGAAAAAATGGCAACTGTGTTGAGAAACACTTGTTTCCAGGGAGATGCTTGTGGAATCTAGCCTAAGAGCACTGTTGTCAGATTCTAAAATAAGTAGTGAAAACGGGGAATTGATTGTGAAATTTAAAAAATTTTGATAAACGGGAAATAAAATGAAGAATACTCAACAAAATATTTCTGGTGCTATTTGCTAGATAAAATGTTGAGGAGGCCGAGCCTCCTTAGCCTCCTTCGAGGAGCGGCCACTGCCTTTCACAATTTTCATTTCATTTATTAGCACAAAAATAATAATGTTAGTGGGCGCTAATGTCAGCAAACTTATTATCAGCTATAATATGGCAAACATATTGATAATAATTTGCAATAATATTATCATAGATTTCGAAAGGGTATCGCCCGACTTCGAAGGCGGAGGGGAGTTCAAAAATGCGAAAACCAGTAACTTTTGAGACAAATAATAGGTATACCTTTTTGTCGCAAAATTGATGCAGCTTCAATATTTTCTGATAAATAGAGAGATACCGTTAACTATAAATAAGTTAATCGCACAGTTACAACAGCATAGCTTTTGTGGCACCCTCTAGAAAATACATCGAAATGGATAACACATTATTTCTCAGGCTCTAAAACCACTATTTTCAAATTTTTACGTTTGTATATCAAAAATCTTTATATTTACTGAGAAAAAGCACTTTTGAAATTTGCCACCCCGTATCTTTATATCATCAAAATTTTATTGGAGGAAGTTGAATCAGATCGTAATATTTTGAGGCCAAGAATCTTCCATTTGACTTTAGTCCATTACTTACGGACCACCCCGTATATTAATTATCTGTTTCTGTATATAAAATTGAGAGAACAACGAACATAAATTCGATATATCTGGCTGGCTCAAAGTAAGGCTGACGAACTTTCATATACCTACCTGGAAATACGCTCAAAAAGTTGTTCCTACTGTCTGTTGTTGTTTTAGATCCATCTTTAAAACGTAACAAAAATATAAGCAATTCGTAGTACGACTTAGTCTGGTGTGTGATATAAATGTTTAAATTTATTCTTATCTCAGCGTTTTTATTCAACTTGCCGAAAATCGTACCACTTTTGTAACGATTGCGTGAAAAAAAAAACTAAATTAGAGACAACGACACACTTACCTTAGAAACAATCCAATTTCTTAAATAATAAAATACATAAAATATACGGCCAGATATTGAAATGATCTAAAAAGTTTACAGGATGACTTTAAAAAAGTATAAAAAATTTCCAATAAATTATTATTGTTTGAAGCTCTTTCTTTAAAAAAAGTTTTATATGAAAATTTTACATATAAAATATAAATACATAAAAAGTACTCAATATGCAATGAGTCATTCTGTTTACTTTGTGAGATTTTTTATTAGTTGTTAAGATGTGAAATCCATTATTGCCGTATAATGTTTAAATAAACTCAACATTTTTTT
>CAJUYI010002331.1:39267-55843 GCA_910591695.1 Galerucella pusilla
TAGTAGTAGTAGTAGTAGTAGTAGTAGTAGTAGTAGTAGTAGTAGTAGTAGTAGTAGTAGTAGTAGTAGTAAGGATTTCATGATAGATTAAAAGTGAATTTGAAGTGCTAAAAATATTTGGAGAAGCAAATTGGACTTCACTTACTTGTGCTTCATCTGGATGGTCATTGGAATTTTTGTTTACGTCTTCTACAGTTTTTTCATCGGATTCCTAAAACAAAAATAATAATAAAAATATTTAAATGAACGTACTAGAAACGCTTTGTGTATGTAACGATGCTGGCTGGGAGAAAATTTGTTTTATATAGTCGTTCAGCATACGAGCTCGTCCCATATTTTCATTGGAATTATTCTTTGCTTATAAATATCTCTTCAAGTTTGACGTGAAAATTCCTGTAACTTACCTCGCTACTGGTTGATTCTTCTTCTTTTTCGTCAATCTGTTTACTTTTATCCTCGTTGGTAATGTCTATATCTTCAGTTTCATAAAATGCTTTCTTCAGTTTATTGTCATCATCTAGTTTTCCACTGAATTCGAATAACTGAAATTAAACAAAAACCTTATAATTTTCCTAGTTGATCATAAAGATACCATTCCATATTTTACATATTATTTCATAATGTCTTCATAGACTACATTCGGTTAGGATCCCTTGCTTGAATTCCTTTGCAAGCGTCTACTCTTTCATTATCACCAGCAGGCAAAATGCAAGGTGTTCATTTGAAAAGGACCCACCCTTAATATTTCAGAAATGCTACATATTAGAAAGAAATACTGAAACTTGAAGGGGATACTAATATCATAAAACTCAACTTCATCCCTCCATTAGGCGTTAGGTATCAAGTCTCATACCTCATTTAGGAGGTCTGGAAAATCTATAGTCAATAATTTTATTCTGCTTTTGATACCAGTCTTCAATGGTTATTCAATCTTTGTTTAAAATTGGCTTCCTTCCAAGTTTCCGTATGCCCCCGTATCATGTTGACAATTAAAACAATCAGTAATTGGGAAAAGTAGAATTCGATAGATGGCGCTCTGAAATGTCAATGTCATCTTGGCAACGAGTAAAACAAATCAGCTGCCATATAAGCCCTTTGATATTTAAGTGGTTTTATTTTGCTGTTTTAGTTATTTTCAGTTTGTGTTTTGTGAAACTTTTGCTTTTTCTTTGATTGTGCTTTAGTATTTTGTGTTGTTAAAATAAATTTTGACTCCTAATATTTTTATTTTTGGAGTAATAGGTATGGTTAATATTTGTGAAAAGTACAACAATTGTTCAATTAACTGTTTAGTTTTAGGTCCGATTTCGTGTTTTTATTTTATTTTTGATACAATTATATCTACAAAAATTGCAGGGAATGTAGGTTTGTATTGAGTAATATTTTTAATCTTTAATACCGACTTATTTTCTCTTTGATCTGCAATGAAAACAAAAAATAAAATAACATAACCTCTTCCATAATATCTCTGATTATATAAGAATATTACCTCAGAAATGATGAGAGTTGAGTTAAATAGAAAAACACAGTTTTAAACTTGTCACTGACACAAAATTAAACAAATACGAATTCACGGTAATTACGTTGACATGAATATAATACTAAAACAATGCAAAACGAATTATTTTACTCGTTGCCGTTGGTTACAATTTTCTCCGCCAGAGGTCTCATCGAATTCTACTCCGCCCAATAGTGATACTGACAGCGACAAAAACAAAAACAACATTAGAAACTCAAAATCCAATTGTTAATACACACCATGGTGCATTCACTTGCTCTTGGATTATAAACATATCTGGACGTCCATTATGAAATTAGATACGGACTAAGTTCAAGAGTAGATGATGCATTTTATGTTTTTTTAAATCTTCAAAATGTAATGAAAGGAATGGAAATTAAATAAAAGAAAAAAAACAGAAAAAAAGATTAGTAATAATTATTCAAGCTATCATACCTCATTCAGAAAAGGTCTGTCCAAAACTGGATCATCTATTAAATTTTCAAGATCTATAGTGGGTATTTCGTTATCAAATATTTCTATAACCGCTAAACCCATATCTCTTTTATTACGAGCAATGGTTTCATCTAATCCTGTAGCAACTGACCTCTGAAATATAATAAAGGATTAGACATATTCTGCAGCCGAGCTGAATTATTGGACTTTCAAATACAGTGCTTCTATAAAGTAGCGCATAAATTCATTATTAGTTAAATCAGCGAAATTCCCGAAACAGGTCGATTTTTGATTCCATTTCACTATTTTTTCATATTATAATCTAATATACAGAATGAACCACCTTCCTGCGATAACATTATCACCATTTTTTTCAATGGAACCTCCCTTTTTATCAATTTCCGGATTTTCCTCGTTGAGCTGATTCCAAAAATGTATAACATGTTGCTTCAAATAATACTAAAAAAAATTATGGAAAGTACATTCTGTAGCATGGCTGTATTTCTTGTCTACTTTGGTCTTGTAGTTGACTGATATCTCTAGGTCTGTTTGTGTTAGATTTTAAATAACCCCATAATGGGCTCAGATCAGGTGATCTAGCGGGCCATTCCACTGGTCCCCTTCTTCCCCCCTCCTTCCATTTAATGTGTTTATCTACAACTGTCATATAATGGGTACGATTTGGCACTATTTCCAGTGTCATAATGACGTATATTACCGCACTAGTGTGGTTTTGATATTAATTCCAGAATTAAATGTTTAAAATAACACTGGAAGCTGCATTTTCAATTTCCTAAAGGAGATTGTCTTCTCTTGAACTCATTTTTATAGATTTTTGTTCATCCAACAATTTGATGACATAATTAATTTATTTTATTTCCACAGCTTTGTTTGTCTTTGTTGCTATGGCCACAAAATATGATACACAGTACGTCATGTTTGCAGTCGATATTATTAAAAATACATTGGATTGAATTTTTTTTCAAATTTATGATAAAGGTAGGTACTGTTAATAATACTAATAAGTAGATAAATGTAGATAAAATTTTGTATGTAACACGTGTGATAGGAATTATTAACGCACTTATATGATTACACGACTCGGCCTATGGCCTCGTCGTGCAAACTTCACATGCGTACGTTAATAATGTCTATATCCCACTAATCACGTAAATAACTATTATTATACTCATTCTTTATTTGTTATTCTGTGAGTAGTTCAAAATTCTTGCATTTTTGCCCACCCTGTACCAATTAAAGCGACGTGTTATACATTTTGGGGATCAGCTCAGCAAGGGAAATCCAGATTGCACGAAAAAGGGGGGACTCATTTATAAAAACAATGAAAAATAGTGATGACGTTATCAGACGAAGGTGGTTCACCCTGTATATAAGATTATAATTTTAAAAAATGGTTAATTAAAATCAAAATTGACCTGTTTCGAGAATTTCTATTTTTATTGTTCATTTAGCACTGTATAGTCCTTAATTTATAAGAAAAACAGATTCCTGATGGTAGAGTTCATATAACAACCTCTTTGGTGTGCGTCATCGATTGTTAATGTCCTTTTAACACATTACGTTGAAAGAAATGGAAAAAAGACATGTCTGTGATTAATCCCAATTGAAATATCACAATAATGAACCGTTTAAATGTAATACAAATGTATTACTAATCTTTCACTTGAGAAATTTGATTACTCGATGTTTATATAGATTACGAGCAAGCGCGACCTATCAATCGGGAGAAATTACAACATTCATAATAGGATGCAGACGTACCTTTCGTAGCGGAAATGTGTCTTACTCCTTTTTCTGATGTCCCACTGACAGTTCTCGTCAGATCTGTACTTTGTTATTTACGGTCAATTATTATTTATGAAAAGTGAATATTAATCTTATTGTTATATTTATTTGAATAATACAAAAATATGCCTAGATACACGGAAAAACTTCGGCATTTTGAAAGTTCGACTATTTTCAGTTAAAAAAAGAAACTGGTAACTATTAATTTCATAGCCTTTTCGAATTTGGCTGAATACGATGCTGATGATTTTATTTATCAAAATTAAAGTTATATATACGTCACAAACGATGACGCACGCCAAAAGGGCTATTGAATGTACTATACATGAAAGGAATAAATGAATTCATAACAATAAAAGAATTTTTATTTTGTTGTTAATCCCAAGATAATTATTTACTAACCTTTTTAAATATTTTGTGGTCATAGAATTCATTAATTTCTGGAAAGTTTGCATTGGCCTTGGCACCTTTCTTCTTACTATATTCCGGTCCAAAATATTCATGTATACACGGCAAATCTTCTTCAATATCAGTAAACTCTTCAGAAGTTGTTAGAAACTGAAGCCTATCATCAGATTTGGTTTTCGGTTTACCCTTGTGTTTCCTTCTAGCTGGTTCAATTATATCCATTGTTGGATGTTCAACACCGAAAGGATCGATTTTGGCTTTTTTATCAAACAGGTTATGCTTTTTATGTTTAAGAGCATTGTTAGCGTCATTGAAGAACTGCTCTTCTAATTCATCTGAGTCCGCCAATTCTGCAAAAATATCACCGTTGGTTCCAGTTGTACCTTTAGGGTCTTGAAGCTCGTCTAAAACAGCTGAGCTAGATTGTCCTGATTGACGAATCGTTGCTTCGATCGCCTCCTTTGTTTTACGTAAAGATTTACTTGACTTTTTAACGCTCTTCGGTTCTTTGGTGTTTTTGTTCAAGAGATCCATGTTGATGTCCCTTCTGAATCTAAAATTTGATTTTAGTCCTCTGATTTTGTCTCTTATGTTTTCTTTCATAGTTAGAGTGTTTCCCAGAATTTCTTCTTTTTTATCGTCCCAAAATCGTTTTCTTTCGGCAATTTTAGCCCTTAGGTCTGAAAGGTCTACGTTTACAGCTGAAAAATAACACATCTAGGCATATAAAGCTGTTACAGTTTTTTGTGAATTTCTAAAAGCATGAACTAGGTACAATCTGACTAAATTTCTGTACCAATCGTGAGCATAAAGAATTCATCATTGGTCGCGTTCATCTCAACATAATTGATCATTTTTAGGGTGATCTATCGCTTCCTAATTCTGTTTACGTCTTAATATGATATAACAACATAACCTTATTTTATTTAATGCATGACTTCAATAATTTCTTACCAATTTCAATTTCTTTCAATGGTTTCCATTCATTTTCAGGATACAAACAAAAATATTATGCCATTTTATATGTTTACCTACGACCCCCCCTGTAATCAGTCAATAACACAAGGTCGGCATCAATGTAATGATGTCTATTACGCGCTGTAAAAAAACGCACAGCTGTAAAGTAAATCGCACGGCTTCCCTAGCAACTGTCAATAGACGTCTCCATTTTATTCAAAATTTACTATTTGAAAACATTCGATATTGCCACGTTTAACTATGAAAAGCCCAAAGGGCTAAGTATGTATTGATTATAATTGAAAATTAGAGTGATAGAGATGGAGATGAAAGTTTACCAAGCACCTCTAATAATGCACCTAACTGTTGTTTCTTATGCTTCAACAAGCAAAGGAAACGATTTATAATTTGTGTTTAATAACTCTACTGTTACTATTAACAATTATTATAATAATTAATATTTTTGAATTAAATGTTATACGTTACAATTATTAAAAATATCTATTGTTGATGTTGTTCAAGTATTATTAATAATAAGATTATAAATACAAGTACAGGTAGGTCGTAGGTAAAGTATAGTACGTAACTCGTGTTGTAAAGCATTTTACGCACTCACGTTAATGCTTCTTACCACACACGTTACGTAATATACTATTATTAACATGCTTTTTGACATAAATGACATTTAGTGCGTCATTGATCAGTAGCGTAGCGTATTTCAATTCTGATGAGAAAAATGGTGACTGCTAGGGCAGCGCCCACATCAATCGGTTGACAAGACACGCGCTAAGCAGGAAAATGATGAGCGCTTCGTTGAAATGAACGTGACATGGTGATGTAACGCAAACATTACCGTAAAACGAGAAAATTATAGCTCATTTTTATAGATTTCCAATTTATAACTTGGTTATTTGGGTTATTTTTTCTTAAAAATTGTAGGTTATGATTGTTGCAATTCTTTGATGCACAGCATCAATAAGAATTTTCACACACACAAGAAAATGCCTTTAATTCATTTAAAACTAACCTCAAAATCATCTCACCACAACGCCCGATGCCGGCAAAAATATCGATATAAAAACATTCAGTTCATTTTCCACGTTGCGTCAAATCGCAGCGACTTGTTGCTGAGACAAATCGCTGCGAGAAAAAGTACACAATCAGCATATCGATAGTTTGTTACTGCGACTTATAAGGGAACTTAACGTGTTGACAACCTGATTGACAGTGACAGCAATGTTAGAGCGGAACAGACAATAGAAATTTTGGATTGGTACGACAAAATCTACCAGAAAAGTTACAAAGTCGCTGTGACTTCTCGCACGAAAATAGAGCAAGCTCTAATTCATGCGACCGACGCGCCCAACAGAAAAAAAAGCCAAGCTGCATGCAACTTTTTCGAGCTGCAGCGTCAGCTCGCACCGTGGAAAATGGACTTTATGTGCCTTTACTAACATACGAATAACGACAAAAATGGAAATATTGAGAGCTATCAAGGAAGTCACCCTCAGGTGATGGAATAGTCAATCGATTTAAGAAGAATTATGAGAAAAGGATGAGGTGAGATGAGATGAGACATGAAAGCGATTTTGGAGAGGTCATGTTGAAGATGGTGAAGTGGGCTAGACAAAAGCAAGAGACCAGTAGATAGACCACCAAAAAGATGATACTGAAGTTTGAGCTCAGGATCACAGGAAAAACTGAGATGAAGATTGAACAAGACTTAGTGTTAATAAAAGAAAAATACTAAAATAGAAGTTTGTAGTTTCCATGGGTGATAGCAAAAACAATAAATCAAGCAAATAATAAGTGAAATGAATTTCTATAAAATACCTAAAATAGTTTGCGTGGTGAATATCTAGAAGTGAATAAAGGATATCTGTTAGTAAATGGTCTTCTGAATAGTGACCTGTAGAACAAAGGCTGTTTGCCCAGCCTACGACGAAGTAAGGAACGTCTTAGAGGAAACTTTCTATAGAGAAAAAGTCTTAAAGGTGAAAGTTTTCGAACGTTTGCGAAAGTTTTAAGTAAATATTTCGGTATTCTTAAAATGGGACCAAACCTTGAATTAAAGAGGGGTTTACGCAGGATTGAATTTCTTCTAGGAAATAATCTATAGAGAGAATAAGGTTTTTTATATGACATTAAAAATTTTCTACTTCTAGGTTGACCGAAGGAGTTTCTAGAAAAACTGAACCGTTTTTGAGGAAAAAATGCTCTCGAGCACTTATTTTTGGGAATTTGCTGCAATTTACAAAACAAAGAATCATAAACTGATTTGGACTTGCCTCGTCTTCCTCGAGCGTGTTTCTTGTTTCTTAAACTCGATGTTTTTTGTATTTTAGTATTATGATGGCCGTCAAAATTTTGATTTTGATTCATCCTGCTATACTTTTCCAACATAGGTAGATTAATCGCTCTCTTCTTTATCGATGCCTTACTTCTAGACTTGTTGAAATTTTTGCTAGCTTTCTTCAACAGTGCCTCTAGCTCTTCGTCCGTAAAAACTATATTTTTCTGCGCAGCTCTCTCTATTGCTCTTTCTTTCAAAATACTATCAATTTCTCCGCTTGTTAGCTCCAATTTCTTCACCTTTTTCTCTGGTGCTGATTCGTGTTTAATAAATTTCGCCCTATCTAATAGATATTTCTTCAAGTTTTCTCTTTTCTTCTCGAAATCGAATACTTTTTTATGTTTGTCGCTGAATTTAACTCTGTCGATGAAATGTTTCCTTTCTTTTTCGTCCACCTTGTCAATAACTTTCTCTTTTGCTGCTTGAGCTGCTGCAACGTCTAAAATTAAAAAAATATCACTGTTATTCAAGTGCCTGAAGCGGAAAAAAAGTTAAATTTTTTGGAACGAAGTTCCTTATCGCGCGTTGTGAAAGGAGGCTAGACGGATAAAATTCTTACCAAAAGTTCTCACGACACTTTTTGATATAGGAAGCTATTGTAAGCTGTGCGGCGTCGCGTGTTTCTCTGTCTGCATCTTTCTCTCTTATAGAAAGCAAATAAATTGAATAATTTTCACCATAGTCCGGGCGCGAACCATCAACCTACGCGTCTATATCAAGGCATTCACCACATGCTGCCATGAGCTCTCATGTGTATTATATGCGAAGAAAGGTATTACATGCTGCAATGTGCGATTATATACAGATAATAATAATAAATGCTTTTGTATTTTTAGCAAGTACGCACTATAACCTCTCTTTATTATTGTGCTAACCAAGTCATACGCATTATAATCTCCACATTTTATGTGTTTAGCAAGTGTACGCGTCATAATTTTAATAAAATCAAAAACAAATTATATATTTTTTTAATATTACAATTTCAGAACGTATGTGCTTAGCAAGCCGTGCGTGTTCTAACCTATAGGTTTATCTCGGTATCCAGAAAGCATATTTTCTTAATCTGACAAAAATGTTGGTGGGTTCTCTTAATCTGACCGAAAAAGGTCTGTATTACATGTTTATGGCACATTCCTCTTTTTTGCTTCAATTCTTCACTTCGTTTTGCTTACGGTACGTCCAAAAAATAATTTGAGGATCAACAGGCTATTGAATAATATAAATAAATGAAACTGTACATGTTAATAATAATTTTGTATACAGATACGCGTAACTTTATCCGAGTCAACGAAAATTGTCGAGAAGCTTTAGGGAAAAAAAATTGAGATATAATAAAAGTTACATAATTTAATCATCGTTGTTCCATATCAATTTTTTTAACACCCTCCAAAAAAACTGGAGTTCGAGTTTTCATGATGCTTCAAGTCCAAAAGTTTTAGCAGACACAAACACGTAATGGTCTCAAACAAACATATAAATGATATTTTTACGTCGATAAAGCAATTAATAGTTGATTGAAATACAATATAAACACACAACTACACATAACCTAATGCAATACCGGCCATATTCACATAAGTAAACACAAGAGATATGACATCACACGTATCATCGGTAGTGTTCGGAAATCCTCGGGTTGTGGTCGGAAAGTGCATTGAAATTTGAATTTTATTTTAAAATTTGGGAGTAATTTCCAATGGAAACTGGTTTATTTCCTATTATTAGTAATTTTTGATATCATATTCACCATTATAAATTAATATCCAAGCAAAATATGAAATATGCGTGTACTCTAATCTGATCGTCTATCCTAGGCGCGCGTCACTACATATAGAGCTAATACTTTCCAAAGTTGTTCTATTAGGTCTAAGGTATCTCTCATATCTGCCACGCTCGGGTATTCCCGAAAAATCCCCTATTCGCCTTCCTAACAAAGGATCAGCTCTTCCTTAAAGTCTTCTTTCAGACGTCCCCTTTTTTCTCACCTCCTCCACCTCCAAGAACACCTTTCGTCATCCATCCTATCCACATGGCATGACCATGGAATCCGCTGTTCTTGAATTTTACTTGTAATTCATGGTGCCTTATACATGTCATGGATTTCTTTGCTCATTCTTCTTCTCCACTGCCCCGCATCCTTAATTAAAAATTAAGAAAAATAAATTTCAATTACCTATATTTGTTGGATCCTGCTTCATAAAATTTTTATAATATTTCTCATCAAAGTTCATCTCATTCTTAAGATTATGAGTAATTTCTTCTAGTAAATTATGTTTGGAAAATGTGCCCCTTTGACCTAATTGTAGTGCTACTTCCTCGGAAAAAGGCATATTCTGGTCTTCTTCTATTTCTTCAAGCAATAAATGAGTTTCGCTTTCATTATCGATGCATATAGGAACTCTAGCTCCAGGTAAGACGAAAAACCCGATAGATGAAGGCGGCAAAGCTAAAAGTACGTGAGTTGTTGATTTTGTTCGACGAATTTTAGGTTCAAAAGGTTGTTTTTCATGAAATACGGCTGGAGTTAGAAGTTTTCCGTTCAAGTATGTTTCCCTGGAACAAAAATTAATAAACCTTCTTGCTGGTAATTATGGAAAATAATGTTAATGTACTTACGTGGAGTTCGCGCTGGTTGACGTTAAAATATACGACTGCACTTCCATGGATTTTTCAGGTAAAGTATTGCCCAATTTAACTTTAACTTTATACTTATTGGAATGATCGTTTACAACCATAACTGTGAGCGCTCCTCTTCTAACAAAGCTGTTCTGTTTTCTAGTACAGTGAGCAAAAATATTCATATCGTCTTGGAATAGATTGGATTTTGTTTCTAGAACATTACATCCCATAAGCTTCTTGTGTAAAAGTGAGCACCAGTATATCTAAAATAAACATTTACAATGCTTTATAGGTATCAAACAAAACGGAAAATTTTAACAAGAATAATGGATAGTTTAGCTCATTTAGATAGTGTACAAATATCCAGAAAGCTTAGTAGTTATTTTCCAATAACCTGTTTTGACCATACTTAGTAGATAAATATACAGGGTAGCTAGAAAGTCTGGCACCAAGTCATTTTCTTTGAAAATAATTAACATATAATTATCAAATTTTGGGGCTGTAATATATTGTATTCTTCGTTTTTTTGGCAGTTCCTCTTAAAAACGAAGAATACAATACTGTTCATAACCCTAAAATTTGATAATTATAAAATATGTTTATTATTTTCAAAGAAAAAGACTTGCTGCCAGACTTTCTCGCTACCCTGTATACTCATTTAGCAACCCTTCACACGGGCTCTTTACAGAATATATAAAATAGGGGAGGGTCGGTGATTCAAGGCGCTTGAATCTCATTCTTTCGTCCGTATTTTTTTTCCATTTAAATTACATGGTATAAAAGAGGGCGTGCATAAATTCGAAGCTAAAATTTCAAATCTTTTTCTCACTTTATGTACTTGCTTGTAGACCCTTAAATTCGACGCTAGGTACCTCTACTAATCCTTCTACATGTATTATTTTGTATAAAAATATCAGAAAATAAGAAATAGAAAACTTAAAAAAAAAAAGAAAACCCAGGCCCAAACCCGATTGATCAAAGTGTAACTATGTATAAAAATATCAGAAAATAAGAGATAGAAAACTAAAAAAAACAAGAAAAACCAGGCCCAAACCCGGTTGATCAAAGTGTAACAAGTGGCGCATCCATAGTTTGAGTCTGGGGGGATAGAGGCAATATTTAAGTAAGACTTTAAAACAATTTTTGATGAAAAGTATTGTGTCTGTGACAAAAAAACTTGTTCCTTGTCCTTATAGCTAGTGGCGCTCAGTCGTCGAAAGTAAGAAAGTGCTGCTGCCGGATCGAACAAAAAGTCACTGCAGTTGATCTTTATTCCTGGGGGGGTAATTACACCCATTACCCCCCCGTATATGCGCCCCTGAGTGTAACTATGTATAAAAATATCAGAAAATAAGAAAAAGAAAACTAAAAAAAAACAAGAAAACCCAGGCCCAAACCCGGTTGATCAAAGTGTAACTATGTATAAAAATATCAGAAAATAAGAAATAGAAAACTAAAAAAAAACAAGAAAACCCGGCCCAAACCGGGTTGATCAAAGTGTAACTATGTATAAAAATAACAGAAAATAAGAGATAGAAAACTAAAAAAAAACAGGAAAACCCAGGCCCAAACCCGGTTGATCAAAGTGTAACTATGTATTAAAATATCAGAAAATAAGAAATAGAAAACTAAAAAAAGACAAGAAAAGGCCCAGTCCAAACCCGGTTGATCAAATATAAGTTTAATCCTTAAAGGACAAAATCCTTCCGGCAGCGTCCAATTCAAGGGTGTCTCCTCTGGGCTACAGGTGGTTATTGTCCAATTTGAGGCCGCCCATAAAAGAGTAAAATAATGTGCATGAAATGCCTAAAGCCTATAAGGATACCGTATTGGTGTGAATAACTTTTGCAGTACCGCATTGTAAGTGCCAATTTTTCAAATTATTAGAATGGTTATAGTATGTTATCATCAAGAGATAGACATATGTCATCGAGGACTTTGCTGTAGACCTATACAGGGTGGTCCTTAAGTAATTGTACATAGAAGTACAGTACAATCTTCACTTCAAAATATTGCGATTCAAACCAACTAGCCTTAATAAAATGTTGATATTAAGAGATATACAGTGTTGAAAATGAAAATTCAATTTTCGTTTTTTACAATAACTTTAACGCTTTTTGACGTACATGCACAAAAATTTGAGGTTGTGGGTTTTTGGAAATAAGAAATTATAATTTTGTACCTATTGCGATGTATTTTGTAGAGGGCTCCACATAGGCCACGTATGCGGCATAAATGTACGCAAAACTTTTTTGCCTTTTACATTAGCGCTATATAGGTACTAAAACTTTCAACAGACAACGTAATTGCAGATGGAATAGAGGGCAAGGCTCGTCTACACTATTCATTGGACCAGATTCCTTTCACGACGTTGCAAAAACGACAACAAAAAAGGCAGACTTAACGAGATACTGTCAAAACTGTGGTGAGATTGTTAACTTTGCACTGTAAGCTCAAAAGGAAATCGAAACTGTTGATGTTGACAGACAACCATGTGCATATTCATTTTCTGTCAAATAAAGGAAAAAACTACCTAACCTATTCTATATTGAAAAAACTATATCAAAGATTCAATCGCAAAGCTAGATAAAGAGAGCCACATAGATATAAAAAGATTGAAGTTGAATAGGCTAGTAGCCAGTAGCCATCTTATAACATAAAATCTAAGATTGAGATCAAGTCATCAAGAGCACTGGCTCAGAGATATTCGCAACTGGTATGGTAGGTATTCCTGATCTTGCGGAAATATATATTAATTTTATCATTTCTCAGGATTAAATTATTAAATTAAATTATTAAATATCGAATACTGACCGGTGTATCAGTAAACAGTTCGAGTATGCGTGGTTGCCTGAAAACAACATCATATCCCATCCTCGCTGCGTTTCCAATTTGCTTAGCCCACATTATTGCCGATGAAAAGGTAATCGGCCCTGAAGATTTTGGTACTGTTGTCCAAACTTTCACTCTTGGCTTAGAGCTCGGTCGCTGCAATATTTTATATGCGATGTCTTTCTGTGGAAAATGATCAGCATCTGTGCCAGTCCTAAAAAAATAAACGATATTACAAACCAGAACGGTTCATAAATGTCAGCTGGAACAAACCTACGTAATACATGATATACAGAGTGATCCAGGAAATTTGTGTTAATTCAGATGATATTTACATGGGACCAGATCAAATTTATATCCAAAAACAATCACAAATTATCATACAGTGTTACCCATTTACAATACCACTGGATTTAGAACCATCACAAGTGTAAACTTCCAAAATTTTATAATAGTTATTTACGTAATTAGTGGGATATGGACATTATTATCGCACGCATGTGAAGTTTGCACGACGAGGCCGTAGGCCGAGTAGTGTAATCACATAAGTGCGTTAATAATTCCTATCACACGTGTTACGTACAAAATTTTATCTACAACTGTTTATTAGTATTATTAACAGTACCTATAATATAAAATTTGAAAAAAATTTCAATCCAACGTATTTTTAATAATATTGACTGCAAACATAAGGTACTGTGTATCATATTTTATGACCATAGCAACAAAGACAAACAAGGCTGTGAAAAAAAAATAAATTAGTTATGTCAAGCATGTTTGCAAATAGCTGACTTAAAGAAACGCGTTTTATTAACAACATTTCCAATATAAGCGAAAAAAAACGCGCTATCCCAATAAAAAAACCGTTCCTGGAACGTGCACTTCACTGGATTCTATTTCTAGTAGACTATCATATCGTTGGAATGTCATAAAATGAAATATTTCATTTCACATTTTGCCACAGATATGATCTACTATGAATGGACCTTAATAAAAATTTGATAACAAAATTTTGAAGTCTTAAACTTCAAAATAATTTTTGATTGTCTAGTTGTCAAATTTTTTCTGTTGTGTCAGTTAGGGATAAAAATTCATTTCTACTTATTTTTTCTTGACAACGCTAGCTGGAACGCTACCGAAACGTTGAAATAAAGAATTTAAAAATATTGTGGTTTAATTTCCCAAGAAATTAAAAAAAGAATGAATAATATACCACAAGGAACATACAGAAGATAGTAAGGGTAGAGTTATCGGCTTCGAATTTTTACTGTGCAATATGTTTGAGTCCTTGTTTTTGTTTACCATGTTGCCGATTTTAAAATTTGTCCACATTCTACGTAAAACATTATTAAAAATACCACTTTTTCCAAATTCATGTTGTAATAACTTTGTCGTTAATAAATTTTCTATAAAATTTTGGTAGTTCACATTTGTGATGATTCTGAACTGTCTAATGCCTAATGTACTTTCTTCTTTTTTGGCAAAGAAAAATTAACATAGAGGGCCTTGAACATAGTAATTGAGCTATGAAAATTTGTACCTGTTTTTGATACTGTATCTAACAAAAAGTTTAAATCAAAATCGATTGAGAAATGCGGATTTCAAAGGGGTGCTTCCAAACAAAACGGATCACACTGTATAAAAAATTTCAAGAGACTAGGAAAATGTTATACTTACGGTTCCCACATTACAGACTCAGTAACATTAATCAATTTCATCATGATATTTTCGACTTGATTCTCAGGCATTGTACTTATATCGCTACCAACTATTTTCCAACTTTGGTTTCTTCTATTATACGCATCCAGAATATAATGTAGAATGTTTAAATTTTGAGCAAATCTTGCTTCATTTTTATCTGAGTTATCTAAAATATAACAAAATATGAATAATTACTGTTTGTATAGCTGCTGAAATATTAAAGAATGATTTTTTCATTAGAATTGAGACTTTTGTAAGTAAAGTGTTTTTGCAATTTGGCTACCGATCGTGGAAAAAATAGTATATACAACTCGAGGAGTCTGTCATTTTTTACTCTTTAGAAAATAATAGAAAAATATTTATCTTACCATATCCAAGTTGCCAATAGCAACTGACATTCAGTTGTTCGGAAATTTCGAAAAGCGGTAACGTAGATTTGGGATTCCAAAGACTTTTATCGACATCTCTATCGTTTAATCCAATAATAGGTGTTAATTTAGCCAATTTCAACCACTCGTTAATTCCAAACCACATGGACGGAGTGATTCTGATGCTACTACCATCATCTGACAGGAATTTACGAGAACCGTCTTCGATGTCATTATATTTTATGAATTGTGTTGTTGGGCCCGCGATTCTAATAAATGCTGGGCTCAAATGTTTTGCTAAGCAAAGAGATGATTCGCTGGAATTAAAACAAAAATGTTTAGGTTGTGTATTATTGAAAAAAATACATTTTTAATATTCTATTTTTGGGTTAACCTGCAAATAATGTGAAAACGTTATGCTACTGATTTGAATTCCAATGTAAATTTTACAACATGGCGCTGGATTTGACAATATGTTCTCGCATACCACTGCAACTTCACGCGAGTTCTTCTTACGTTAAACGTAGTCTACACAGAGATATTTTGTCAATATTCATAAAAACTTTTGAAAGAAATTGAAATAAAATAGCCATCATCCCAATTTTTCCAAAAACAAAATGAAAAAAAAAAGTATAAACCGATAACATACTTTGCCAAAATGTAAACTTGAATTTCAAAGATCATAGCAAACAATTTGATAATTACTCCACAGTATATAATTCACTCTCTTCACTTGCAAGCAAACTTGACTCTAGTAAATGATAGACATCATTATATGCTCTCTGAATAATGTACAAATTATTGTTATTATAATATGTATGAAAGTAAATGAAGATTTTTGTAATAATTGAGCAAAATATAACGAATTTTCGTCAATCATTCTAAGACCAAATCAATACAGTTAGTGCATGCAGTTACGTTTAAAAAAAAACCAATAGTGGATACTAAAAAGTAATCTGTAGTAATATAACAATAGCGTGGGCCTGGAGAATTATTATTTAATTTATCTTAATCTATTGTGGTATTCAATAGATTATTTTTAGACGTTAAAACCAAAATTAAATCACTCTTAAGAATTCATTTCACGAATTTCTTGAAAATTCATGATAGACGCGTCAGATCAAGAAAATACGTTGCCATGTGATTGTCATTCAATGAAAAAAATGTACATTGAAAAGTTCGTGCTGGAATAATGTGGGTATATTATTCTTACCACAATAAAGTTTATTGGCTAGAACGTATTTGAATTATTGGAATTGGAAATTTCTATTGGTTTCGAGGAAAGTTGAAAAAATAATCTTTTAGATAATTCGTGAAGAAATTAAACTCGATAAAAAAAACAGGCGATAACTTTTCTATTCATCTTCGAATATTCCTTTTTTGATCATTCGTCGATATATTGAACTGTGATCTCCTAATTTTTTACACAACTATATCTTTAAGTCGAATTGAAAAGAAAAAAAAAATTGTCGACAAGAGGTAGAATCTTGTGTGATATTCATTAAAATCTATTACGATATTCATTAAAAGCTATTATTAACTTTGGTATTAATTAAAATTTCGTGTGATATTCATTAA
>CAJUYI010002332.1:0-33264 GCA_910591695.1 Galerucella pusilla
ATTTTGCATATAGTTAACCCTTTTACAAAGCACGGAAGTACTTATCATGTTTTAACATTATTTTGAAATGCCGTCTTTTCTTATCTACCTGTAAATATGGAAGTCGCATTTATTTTATCAAGGTGTCGTATTTCACCATTCTGATAATTTTTTTCTACGTAACCGTATAATGACCATGTTTGTTTACGTAGCATTGTAGTCCTTCCTTTTTCGATGTTAGGCAGTGAACTGTTTTTATTGAAATATTCAATAAACATTGTAGATGTAAACATACAAATCGAAAAGACCATAATATATCATTAAAGCAAAGTCTTTACTATATTCCAATTGGAATATATAGACTTCGAAGTTACAAGTACATCTCACATTTGTGAACTGCTGCAGATTTCTACCTTCTATCTGCCGTCAGTGGCGTCACCCATTATTGCATTTGTATGTTATCGTTATGTTTTTTTATAAATTGACCATTAGTTACCCTACTGTTTTCCATTATACAATATGTCCCCCTAAGTTGTAATCATATTTATGGAAAACTTTTTTATTATTAATTTTAGGAAGAATGGACCTTAATAAAAGTTGACAACAAAGTTTTGTAGTCTAGAACTTCAAAATATTATTGATTGTCTAGCTGTCATATTTTTTTCGTTGTGTCAGATAGGGACCAAAATTTTTTTTTTTATTACTAGTTAATCATGAAAACGGTAGCTGGAACGCTACCGAAACGTCGAAATAAAAAATAAAAAACATTATTGTGGTTTGTTTTCCAAAAAATAAAAGAAATAATAATAAGTAATGCCACAAGGAACTTACAGAAGAAACTCAGACTATGGTGTGACCTAGGCGCCGTCCACTCCAAGGTTCTCATTGTTCACGTATCTCTAGTAGAAATGGAAAAAACCTGGTATGTGTATATACGCTAATGTTCATTATATCAGGTCAATGTATTCCACAATGTATTCTTATCTAGACTTTTATTCCGCCTTACTACACTAATATGAGTATGTCGTTTAACATTATCACTTACATTATTTGTCTTTGCAGTAACCACAATGTACAGGATGTAATTTGAATCATTCGTAAATATTTATACAGATGACGGACATTTTCCGAATCAAGAAACTTGGGGTTTATTTCGCCAATAAACAATTTCAAAGTAAATTATGTTAATCATCATTAAATTGGAACATTCTTATCCATTCGATATTTATTTTTTTTTGGAAAATAATGCACTGCTTCTGATAGCAGTTGAAAAAGTTCAATGACGGGTGGCATCAAGGTATGTCTAAAGAAGAGCACTTCTACGAAGATGTATTGATATCTAGTTAGCTTAGACCAATAACTCATTAGAAGTGTCAGTGAGAAGTTGGACGTCAAAAAAGTAAACCAGAGTTACGCAATAAATTAAAAGAAAAATCGAAAAATTGGAGTATCGAGCTATTATCAAGTACCTGTAGATATTTAAAAGGGTTAAGAGGTAGGCAGATTTAAGAAGATATGCTTAATACCCTTGGTGATCAATGCCCTTCGTCCTCTCCAAGAGCTAAGAAGTTTCGTGTCCAAAAATCTGCTGGAAAAGTTCTTGCTTCAGGTTTTTGAGATTTCCATGAAGTAATCATGATTGATTTTTTGGATAAGGGTAGAACAATATCCGGAGATCACTATTCGACATTACTGACCACTCTACGTGAAAAAATTAAAGAGAAAAGACGCGGAAAGCTATCCAAATGTGTTTTGTTTTTGCAGAACAACGCCCCTGCACACAAATCTCCTGTTGCCATGCAAAAAATTCGTGATTTAGGGTTTGAATTACTAGAACACCCCCCTTATTCACCATATTTGGCTCTGTCCGACTATCATCTCTTTCCTTAACTGCAAAAAAGTTTAAAAGGTCGTAGATTTTCTTGCAACGAGGAGGTAATAAAAGCTGTGGAGGTCTGGTTTGCAGAGCAAGAAGAAACATTTTTTTTGAAAGGTCTAGAGACGTTGCAGGCCTCAATTAAGAAGAAATTTTGTGGTTCTATAATAGGCTAAGAATTTTTCAATATACATATGTATCTATCTATATTGGAAGATCAAACAAAAGTAAAGCAAATCTTTATGACCCACAAATAATTTTCCACAACAGCGGCAAAATTAAATGAAATATTTCTAGTAAGACCATGATTGACAACTACTGTCTTGATGTTTATACAGGGTGGTGCACTATGAACGAACTATTCTCTGGCGTCTTAACGGCAAATATGATTATAAAAAATAAGACGTAGAATTATGTAGATCACTTAGGACTATAATTTAAAAATATTTTGGAATATACAGGGTGCTCCAAAAAAGCGTGCCGTATCAAAGTTAGGTTCCTTTAAATGGAACACTCTGTATTTTATCACCTTTTTGAATTGTACTAATAAAAATAATGTAAGTTCATTAACATTTCCCTATACCTATCTAGTTCAGTTTCCAGGATAAATCGATTTTACATAATTTGTAGACCCTCCGAAAAAATACAATAACTTCAAAATAAAAACGAATAACCACATTTGCTTTACACCATCTCACTAGAAGCTTTTAACATTCCGTTTCCAATATTTACTGGTATGCCATCATATACAGGGTGTTTTTAATATGATAGAATAACACTAACCATTTAATACATAAATTTTTGGCTTAATTTAAATGGAAAACCCTGTATCTGTTGGGTCTGTTAAACGTGGAAATTTATTACCTTTCAGTTGGTATTAGGGTTGCCTATATCTAACTCTGATAGTTCTCGAGAAATTTTTAATTTGTTTTTTTAATATTCAATTATTTGCACGTTACGTGTACTTTACTTTCGGTGTAAACACCCAAGGAGTAAAATTTGGTACTCGAATTTGATCCGTCTCAACTAGGGTGGATTAAATTCAACTTTTAACGGTGTAAACACGGCACATCAATATTCGTGGACCAAAATGACAGTTTTCTAAAAGCACAGAGTAAAAATAGGTCGCTGTCACGTAAGATCGGGTCAAAATAACCTAAAAAAGCTGAATAAAATAACTAAATAAAAAAACATAATAAAAATCTACCATAAAATTAACTTAAGATTTAAGGTTATGTCATTTCAATATGAAAATGTCAATTATTTTGGTCCCAGACTTTGAACCTGGACTATTTTAATCCAGCAAAACAGTCAGTATAAACACTGATGCTCTAAAATAAATAGGTCCACGATTTGGTCCTCAGTCCAAATTGCTCCACACGGTGTAAACCTCGGTGTAAACTAACCTAATTATGAAAGAGAATCATTCGAAAGTTTTTTTAGGCTAGGAAAATGCAAACTAACAGAATTAGTAGTGGGATCAAGGGCAAATAGAAGAGAGACTCTATGAAAAGAATGCACAAGTTGAATATGTTTTTTTGTAGCTACGGACTAAAAAAAAGAGTCAACTAAATTCCTATGACCATAGACGTACGGAATTTAACGATATTACACGCCTGTAGGTATCTCAACTAGCGCAGAAGAAATATAATGATATTTTTTTTTTGGTGAACATTTTGAAAAACAATCATGCCATAAAAGAGTTATTATTGTTTCTTATTCACGTAATATAAATATAAGTAAATCGCTTGTCATGTTCTAGAAGTCGGACAAATTTTTAATAACTTTTAATTTTCTGGTTGTCCAACATGAATGAAGAGAGAATGAGCTTCAATAGGTACAGCTGTCTAGACAATTAAATGTAATTAAAGTTCATTTAAAATTTTATCTCGCGCAAACAGAATGATGAGGGTTGATTTAATGTTACTCATCACTTTCATTATTGAAATAAACTGTTCTGGAGGTTAATCGAGCACCCGTATATCTGTTTTTCTTATAATAATTGTATTACCTCTTTACTAAATTAATACAAAAAATTATAAATTGGATCTTATTTAAAAACTACACTGACATAAATACTCAAATTTTCAAGGAGGCCTGCCACGGGTTTTCAACTAGCTGATATACCTAACTATTGTTACATTCTTTTTTGATCCAGGAAATCGTCAATATAAATTGAGGAAGTCACCAAGAAGAGTAAGACCCATTATAGTTTTGTATAACCCTGTATGCATACATATTACTTTATTAAACCACTGACAATGATCTATTATTTCAATGGAATTTGCCTTGTAAGCAATTGTAAAATGTTTTTTAAGTAAAAAAAACATGTAGATCAGATTTCACTACGGAAGGAAGAAAAATGTGTTCTTCAAGGTGATCGCATAAATCAAAATGCATTAGAGAATTAAATAATACTTTCGAAGGATGTGGTCACTGTTTCAATTTGGTTTACTTAATTAGTGTATTGTAAAATATATTCATTCAAATGAACATAATTACGAAAGAAATACCTGAGAGGTGAAATACAATGGTTTTTTTAGGGTTCCGTGTTCCGTACCCAAAGACCCTATTACTAAGACTCCGTTATCCGTCCACCAGGCTGTATCTTATGAACCGTGATAGTTAGATAGTTGAAATTTTTACAGATGATATATTTATGTTATCGCCATAACAAATATTAAAAAATAGAATAAAATAAATATTTAAGGGGGCTCCAATACAACAAACCTGATTTTAGAGAAAAAAGAATTAAGCCGATAAAATGTTTGCACAATATTTCACAATTTTCGATGACAGTTGTCTGGACAAGAACTATAACAGTTATCATTTCTAAAATAAAATTTATTTTTGGTGGAATTGAATCATTATTATATTTATTCATATCTTCCTTCAAATACTCTAATCAAATACAAAAACAAACATCATTGTCATTATCAAAACAAGCATAACAAGTTGTCTCCTAGTAATAAATAAATGACTAATAGTATTAATTAACCAAGCCGCTTTACTCAAACATTTAACAATAAAGAACAGGCAGAATTGTTTAATGAGTAAGTGTATTATGGTAGATTATGTTTAGAACACACGCAGTCTGTCTGATAAACAAGAAAAATAATAAAAAATAGAATGATAAAGTTTCATTTTTAATAACCATTCTCGGGAAGCTATCTTTAGAATGCCAAATAAGTTTTGAGAAGAAAGGAGAAGAAAGAAATTAAAAAAAAAATAGAAAAAGCCTTACATTTTTCCATTGTCTGTTACTTGCAGTCACCTTTTGAGTCTAACTGTATAGTGTTTACAAGAGAATACCAATATTACTTATATTATTTTCTTGACAGAATTTTAAAAAAATGTTAAAGGATTTATAGCATCAACAAGAATCATTCTCTGTAAGAAAATGTTGAATAACAATTTGGTCCAAAGTAAAGAGCGTCACATAATTGCCACAAGTGAGGCACTGTTGTTCAACGTGTGAAGCAAAGGAACTAACCAGAAAAGAGATTTCTTGCAAAAACATAATCTGCACTGATAGTAGACAAGCCCTATTAGACTTGAACAGACAAAGTGTTACATCGGGGCTAGTACTAGAGTGCCACCAAGATTTAGCTAACGCCTCGGCAGATAACAATATTATCCTGAGGTGGGTTAAAGGGCACCACAGGAGTAAAGGAAATCGCATTGCCGATTCTTTAGCGGCTGGACTAAAAATTTTAGGACCCATTGACACCTACAGCCTTACGACTTCGACAATTGCGGAACTAGCCAAACGTTACACCCATGCTCAATCCATTAAGAGATGGGATGGAATCAAAGGATACAGTCTTGCTATGATCACCCTGGGCGACCCTGGGAAGCTGGTGCCGAAGAAATATTTGACGATGACCAGGAAAAACCTAGGTTCAAACCTACGTTTAACAGTAAGATTTCTGACTGGCCAGTCAACTAAGGAAACACCTCCATACTATGGGGCTAGTGGACACACCTCTATGCAGGATGTGTGAACAGGAAGATGAAACAGTCAGGCATGTCTTATGCGAGTGTCCGGAGTTATCGTCGATAAGAGAGTGTGTGTTGGGTGAGTCTTGGCCTACACCTGCCGATATAAAGGAGATGTCTCCTAAGTGATGTACAATGGGTCACATATGGCAAAAGTGCTGTGAGCCTACACTCACCCTCCTTACTCTACAGATACAGAAGCAATGTCTTTTGTATTCTATCACAACTGACAAACTTATCATATTTCTTTTGTTACAGCAGTCATGAAATAAATAAAATAAATCAGGCCATTATTACACCTTAAATATACGTGATATAAATCTAGATTCAGAATATTTATTGTCTATTTCTTTAGGTAACCTACTTTTGACTGTTTCTTTAATATTTCGATACAATATTACGTGAATTTTAAAAAATCACGTTATTAGTATTTTAGAAAGCATTATACACTTGTTGGGATTAAGTGACAACTTACAAGTTTTGTCGATCTATTGTGGTTGTGTCAATATTTCACAATTTTCATTTTAACCTAGTTAAAACCACAGGTAATAATTTTTCCTATAAACAACAAATAAAAAAATAAATAAATAAATCCAAGTTATCCAAGTTGTAGAAACCGTTAACCTATTAAACTACGATTAAAACCTCTGTGGGTAGTGAACGCATCTTATTATGGCTTACTGGATAGTTGGTTTAGTAGTCATATCTTTATTTACATCGAAAATTTATGACAGCTTGTTGTGATGCAAAATATATATTTATCTAACTATGGGTTAGCCAAACTACTTTATTGTTAAATGAATTCTTTATTAGGCATTCGTCTATTTTTAACAGTGATTTGATTATATATATAATGTATTTTGGGTTAATGGTTGCTAGTTAGATAATAATTGTTTTCTTAAATTTAATATTAATTAAGTACTGGGAAACCTATTTTTTATTATTAAGCCAAAAGCAACTGTTAATAATCACCGACTGTTAAAGAAATGTAGATGTCATGAAAATAAATATTAATAAATACTTTCATTCTTTATATATTTTTTGTTAATTATGGAATCATAAAATCAAAGTATTGTTTACTATTTAGTTATTACTCCTCTTTCAAATGGTACAAAAATTAAGCAATAAGGAAATCAAATATGGGTTACCTTAGTAGATAAAAAAATGTAGACAGGGACAGTACCTAGAATGAACTGGTACTCAAGTATTTTACATAAAGATAAACCGAGATAAGCATTACAAAAGTAAAACAGTACAGACTTAAATTATTATTATATAATATAAACTTAATGTAAAAGTCAAATTTCAAGTAAGTAGGTAGGTATTTCAGTTTAGTATTTTGTTGTTTTATTGTGTTGCATGGGTACACTGATGTGCCAATCCATACCTACCTACCTACCTAGAAGCTACCCTAGGTAGGTAGGAACTATATGTACCTAACCCTGTCACAGGAATTCTTAGTTTCTTGTTGGTTATAATTCAAGGATTACCTATATTAATAGTTTAACTGTCTAAAGCTGGAGCCCGGGCTGGAACCTGAATTGATAGAATAATGCCTATAACTACCTATTACCTACCATAAAAAATATAAAAATGTCTATAAGGCAATAAGGTAAAGACAATAATATTGTTGATATTACTTTCAGTTAGTTTTCAAATACTTCACCATCTTGCCAATATTATAGGCAACCTTAGAAAATTGACGGTTATACTTATTCTTCATCCCCATCATGTTTTTAGAAAACAATAAAACGAAGAGGTTTTTTTTTAATCCTTAAGTATTGTTGAAGAAAAACAACCGTTTTATTAACCGATTTTGAATTCGACAAAAATTTAAGAACGTGCAAGAATATAGGTAATCTACCTTATTTGGTGATACATCCATGTCTGCATAAATTGTTAATGTAGATTTCCTCTCGTTGCCAAGACTACTGGAACTTATTGTGTTGTACTTCATTGTAATCCGTTAAAAATTAACAAAAGTCACAACAAAACGCACCAAACGAACTTTAAAATGTAATAAAACTTCATGTCACTGTCTAGCTTTTCTATCTATTGCAACCGTTGGTTTTTTATTTTGGAAAACCAAAACAAGTTACCTAGTATTTAGTTAAAACTGCGATAACAACTACACTAAAATTTCTTAGGCACTCGTGGCCTACACTACCTTCTAAAGTTCATAATGTAAAGCTACGATTGTGTGGAATTCCAAACTTCGACTCGACCGACTTGACTTCACACAGTGTTGCCTCACTTACAAGAAAGGAGGTGAACTTCGATTTGTAATTGTTTATAATTATTATTGTGTAACTTAGATTGCATGGAAAGCAGCGATTACTTTTTGTAATTAGAGAGATTCTTTTATGCCAGAAATAAGTAACCCTTTATGAATTTTTGATATTATAGGTATTTTTTTATATTTTCATCCAAACGAAACAATGTATAAATAATATGAATGCACTGTATGTTTGGCCAATAAAAGCTATTATTATTATCATCTTTTTGTACTTCCGACAATAACTACAAGTAAAAACCTAATAAAGAAAAAGTTTCTTCACAAAATCAATTGCAGAAGCAGCGAAAAAGTGTCGACTTTTTCCCTCTGTGAGGTGTTACCATTGGTACAGGCGGAACGTGCCTGAGAGGTGAATGATGACAGGATGGACGGACGACGCGGGCGGGGAATTAACGAACATGTCGAAAAGCAAATAAAAGCCTTTATAAATTCAATAGTGTTTTTATATAATAAATTACAAAACTAACATGGCGCAGTCAGTTAAGTGAGTTTGTGTTCAAGTGGAAATATAATAATCTAAATCAAGTTGGACAATTTAACAAATCCTTAAATAAATAAAATAGCAAAATGGGTGATAGCAGGGGCGTTCCCACAATGGTGATGACCGGCAATTTAAGTGAAAATTGGAAACTCTGGAGGTGCAGATTTGAAAATTATTTAATTGCAAGTGAAATAAATAAAAAGGATGAAGCTATCCAGTGTGCGCAAGTATTACACTACATAGGGGAAGAAGGTTTCCGCATTTACACAACATTTTCATTTGCGGAGACAGAAAAAAACAATTTAGAAATTCTTTTGAATAAATTCGAAAACCACTTTCTACCGAAACAGAATTTGACATACGAAAGATATAAATTTTTCACATCCAGACAAAAATTGGATCAAACCTTTGAACAATTTGTTACCGAGTTAAAACTGTTAGCTGTTAAATGTAAATTTGGTAGTCTACAAAGCGAGTTAACTAAAACCATGATTATTTGTGGTATTTCAAATAATGATATTCGAGAAAAACTTCTGCAAGAAAGTGATGATGTTAAATTAGAGGAAATTGTCCAGAAATGTATCATTTATGAAAGTGCCAAAGTTAACAGCAAAGATATAGCCAGTGCTGATACAGATGGTACATCAATAAATGCTGTCAATAAAAAGTATGGAACAACCTCCAAGAAAATAAACGATTGTTCAAAGTGTGGATTTTCTCATCTGCTCAATAAATGTCCAGCATATGGAAAAGAATGTAACTTTTGTCGAGCCAAGAATCATTTCGAAAGTAAGTGCATGAAAAAAAGAAACAGAAACAAGTTAAATGAAATACATGTAGAAAATATTAATGCAATTACAGAAGACAATAATGGTGAGTTCATGTTTATTGGAGCTATAAATAATGTGAGTAATATAAATAATAGTACAACTTCAGAGTGGTCAACAATATTAAAAATAAATAATAAAAATGTTAAATTTAAAATTGATACTGGTGCAGATGCAAATGTATTGTCATTAAGCACTTTTAATTATATAGGCTTATCACATAAGTTAATTAAAAATACTGATAGTAAATTAAAATCATACACAGAAAATGAGTTGCCAGTCATTGGAAAATGTAAATTATCCTGTTTAAAAAATGATAAATGTTATGATGTTGATTTTTTTGTGGTTAAAGATGATCTCCAAGCAATAATAGGTCTTAAATCTAGTATTTATTTGAATTTAATTAAAAGAATTGATTCTGTGGTGTCAAACAATTGTAGCAAAGTAGTTCAGGCATATGGTGATGTATTTGAAGGAATAGGGTGTATTAATCAAAAGTGCGCAATTAAATTGGAAGAGAACAGTAAACCAGCCATTCAACCAATTAGGAAAGTGCCACTTTCCTTAATGCAACCTTTAAAGGAAGGTTTAGAGAGTTTGGTTGAGCAAAAAATCATAGAAAAAGTTGAAGGTCCAACTGATTGGTTGAATGCTTTGGTACTGGTCCGCAAACCTAATGGTAAATTGCGAATCTGTTTAGATCCAAAGGATGTTAACGATGTTTGTAAACGTGAAATTTATAAAATACCCACCTTTGACGAAATTTCTAGCAATTTAGCAGATGCAACAGTATTTAGCACTCTCGATGCTGCCAGTGGTTTCTATCAGATTCCTCTAGATGATGAGAGCACAAAACTTTGTGCCTTTGGAACGCCATACGGCAGGTATAAATTCTTAAGACTTCCCTATGGCATAAAGTGTGCTCCAGAAATCTTTCAGGAGAAGTTCAAAGACATTTTTGGTAGCATCGAGGGAGCAGACATATATATAGATGATGTAATTGTATGGGGAAAAGACCAAGAGGAACATGATACGCGATTGAAAGAGGTTTTAGAAACTGCTAGGCAAAATAATGTAAAATTTAATAAGGAAAAATGCAAAATGGGGCAGTCCACAATTAAATATATGGGCCATATTATTTCTGCAGCAGGTATAGCGCCAGATCCTAATAAAATAAAGTCAATCACAGAGCTACCAAGACCACAAAATAAACAAGACATTCAAAGAATATTAGGTATGTTAACTTATGTCAGTAAATTTATTAAAAATTTTTCGGATAAAACTAAACCGTTACGTGAATTAATTAAAAAAGATAATGAATTTATTTGGCAACAAGAGCATGAAGAAGCATTTCTAAATTTAAAACAAATGTTGATAAATAAACCAGTCTTACAATTTTTTAACCCAAAAGAAAAAATTACACTTTCTGTAGATGCTTCAAAATCGGGTGTGGGAGCTTGTTTAATGCAAAATAACCTTCCTTGTGCGTATGCCTCAAAAGCATTAACTGAAACCCAAACGAGGTACGCACAAATTGAAAAGGAATTATATGCAATTTGCTTTGGAGTAGATAAATTTTATCAGTATGTGTATGGTCAACAAATTACAGTAGAAACTGACCATCAACCTTTAATTTCCATTTTCAAAAAACCATTAAACAAGTGCCCTGCTCGTCTACAAAGGATGATGCTACAACTACAAAAATTCGATATTGAGCTTAAGTACAAACCTGGAAAACAATTGATCTTGGCTGATGCTCTTTCGCGTGCATATTTACCTTGCAGTGAAAGTACAGACTTGGATCAAGATATTGACAGTCAAGTTTGTCTAGTTAGATTAGAATTAAATGCTACAGATGAAAAAATTAAAGAATTCCAATTTCATACTGAACAAGATCCTGTTTTGAAAGATGTGAAACAAGTTGTTTTAAATGGATGGCCAAATTCAAATAAAAAATTGAAAGAATCAGTTAAAATGTTTGCTCCATATAAATCAGAGTTAACCATTTCAGATAATTTAATTTTCAAGGGTAAATGTTTAGTTGTTCCTAAGGCATTACAATCTGAAATGCTTAACCGAATTCATTATAGTCATTTAGGCATTAAAAAATGCATTAAATTAGCTCAAGAGTCTCTATTTTGGCCAAATATGACTCAACACATTAAGGACAAAATTTCACTTTGTCATCAATGCTTAACTTACGCAAACTCTCAAGTTAAAGAACCTTTAAAGTCCCATGATATACCTCTGCTACCTTGGAATAAGATATCGTGTGATATTTTTGAACTTAATGGTAAAAAATATCTTTTAATAGTAGACTACTATTCGAAATATATTGAGGTTGAAGATCTAAACAATAACACTACTAGTAGCTCAATAATTAAGCATCTTAAAGCAATTTTTTCTCGTCATGGAATTCCCCTTACTCTAGTAAACGATGGTGGTCCCCAACTAAGATCAAAAGAATTTGAAAATTTTTGTAAAGAATGGGAATTTGAACATGTAATTACGTCACCAACTAATGCACAATCCAATGGTATGGCAGAGAGAAACGTCCAAACGGCTAAAAAAATGTTTAAAAAAATTCTGGATGATAAAAAAGATATTCAAATGGCCTTGCTTCATTATAGATCCACCCCTATTTTTGAGAATATTTCACCAGCGGAATTACTTATGTCTAGGAAATTGAGAACAAATTTAATGGTAACCAAAAATCAATCTAAGCCTAAGATTTGTTCTACATATAATAAAAATGTTATCGAAAAAAATCAACAACACCAACAAAAACATTATAATAAAGGAAAAAAATTCTTACCCGAACTTAGTGTCAATGAAAAAGTTTATGTTCAAAGAGAACCAAATGGCAACTGGTTTCCTGGTATAGTTGTGCAAAGAGTTAGAAATAGAGATTATAAAGTGCAAATGAATAATGGTTCTATTTTAATTCGTAACCGTAAGTATATAAAAAAATTAAATGTAACTGAATCAGTCAACAACGAGAATCAGTGTTCATTTGAAAAAGAGAAAAAAATAATATGTAATAATAGCCCTAAGAATCACGATTTATCTCAACAGGAAGTTAGGTATTTTATAGAATTAGAAAATACAGTAGATACTAGTGATGTTATAGAGGTAGAAGTTGTAAGTGAAAACATGACTGATAATGACAGTGATACTGATAGTGAATATTCCAGTGCATCTAGTAATGATCACGAAGAAATTACAATAGTAATTACAAATGAAAGTGAGTCTGAAGGTTCAGATGCAGAAACAGAAATTTATAAAAAAATAAATGTCACTAAAGCAGGTAGACTTTCCAAGCCACCTTCTAGATTTGAATAATGTTTTAGTTTTTAGGAATTGTTCTTTTTATGTATTTGTTTTTTTTTTATCTTTATTTGTAAACTGAATTATGTTCTTAAAAGGGGAGATGTGAGGTGTTACCATTGGTACAGGCGGAACGTGCCTGAGAGGTGAATGATGACAGGATGGACGGACGACGCGGGCGGGGAATTAACGAACATGTCGAAAAGCAAATAAAAGCCTTTATAAATTCAATAGTGTTTTTATATAATAAATTACAAAACTAACACCCTCAATCACCATGATTTTTCCTCTGATCAGCATTTGCCGCCCACCACTACTTCTGTCAATATTGTTATAACCAAATTAGGTATGTAGGAACTATTATTTTTTGAAAGCTTATAATAATTTTAAAATTGTCGTCTAATTATTGCTCCCCAACTTGGCAACAGAGCTTTCAACTATTCCGACCCTTCCGAGTTACCTTACCGTATAAGAAAGGTAGTGAGAACTACCAAAAGGTATATAGCCACAAAGAACACAAAGTAGTTATTTGATATACAAAAAAAAATGTTTCCATACCTATATGTGCCAGGTGGAAGTTTCTAGCAAAATAATAAAAAAATTAATATGTCGTAGAAATGTGTGACAAAACAGAAACCCAATTTATTCAATGGGACGCCCTGTATATTATATTCTCAAATTCTCAATCACAGATTATAACAATGTTATGTGATGGCTTCATTATAGGTATATTTCTAATTTGAAAAATATTGTAGGTATTCACATTCTATCTAGTAGCAGTTAAAGAATATCTGAATAACGATGAGTGATTAAACACTACAGCGGGCGCCAAATTTTTCCGATTCAATAGATTATTATTCTTTTGAGTTCTAAAATATGATTAATAATTAAATAAATGCTCTTGAGCACCTTACGGTCACCACTGGGTGAATAATCAAATATCATTGTCCCAGATCTGTCAAAAATCGAAAAAAAAGAAGTTCTAACCATTATTCTATGGTTCTAACCCATTTTAATTTGGCGCCAACGTCGCTAACCTCAATTTTGTTAATTCAAATAGGTAGCTGGTCTATGAAAATATAAATTAAACTGGATTGAAGTAGAAAAAAATTGTTGTAAACATGAGTACGTGTAATTTATAATTTGTCTATTTTATTCCATTTTAAACAAATGTTTTAGGTCTCCAAGCCATTGAAGAAAAACGAAAACGGGAACTAGAGCTTTTCTACCAAAGAGTTATCCATAGAGCCGACTGCAATGAGGCTGAAATAAATGTTTCTGACATTCCAATTTTTTTAAGTTTAAATGAAATTAGTGATGTATCCAGAAGTAAAAAAGGTATTAACATGAATCTAGTCAAGTTCGTCGAGGATGAATTGCACAGTAAATTAAAAAAATATTTAATACAACGAAGTAGTTCGAAACTTTTGGAAACTGAAGACTACCAACATTGGCATAACAAAGTAAAAACAGCAATAAAGGAATTAGAAACGTATTTATCGATATCAGAAATTAAATACTACTTGTGCTACTGTTACCACCACTATGATAAAATTGAAATTGCAAACTTTATAGACATTCACATAAAAAATGATTTACAGAAATTATTTATTGAGAAGGAATTAGCTAGAAATGATACTGAAGAATTATCAAAAATTCAAAAGGCCCTATTATGTGAGTGGACAAGACTTGAAGATAAGGTATCACTGGAGTATTGTCTTTGCTATGCATTAGAAATATTTAAAACCATATAAACCAAACAATGTATTTTTCAGTATTCATTGTTTACTAACTTTGAAGCTCTTACTATTATTAACTAATTATTATTAATCTCTTAAAACATTTCAAGTTATACAATTTTTTATGAACTGATTCTTTTGAAGGACTTACTTATCAACTTTTGACCAATTTCTTATGATCCATAAAATGTTATGTGAATTAATTATGTGTTTAAGATTGAGATTTTAATTATAATCATTATAATTTAACAAAATTCTTGTATTTTATTAAATACCTCCTAAAGTTGTGTAATCATGTTACTAGGGATGAATCTATCTGTCGATTATGCATGGAAGAGGTGGAAACAGCTTCACATACTAACATAAACAGAACAACTAAGCTCACTAAAGGCTGTTGCCATTCATATACCAGTCAATTAATAGGAAATATATTTGTTAGATCCTAGCTATTAAATGATCAGAATTCGTGAAAAGTAGATGGGAAAGAAAATATATTTTCCATAAATATTGAGATACTTTATTAAAGGTTAAGGAATAAACATGAAATTCTAACTTTTTCACAGTACAAATTAAATTTCAAGAAATATTAGTCAAACTGTGTAACAAGAGCCTTTAAGGCTGATTCATGCAACATGCATTATAATTACATTTTCATTATATTATAACTAGACTTAGCAACATTATCACTGCCTTATTAAACCAGTTTATGGAACGAGTTAATAATAAACTGACAAGACTGGTAAAAGACGGTTATTTGCAATTATTTGGAAGTTATGAGGTTCACTCGGCAAAAAGGTGTTGGAATATTATCAGCTTCACTAGTTTTGATAGTATTAGTGGCTGCTCGGAATGACAGCTGTAACATTTTTGGCGCATGTGATTTCATGGTTTTCACTAAAAATATAATGTATAGTTGAAAGCATACCAACTTCTTAATGCAATAGTGTAATTGAAATTCAATAATGTGGTTGCATGAACATCATAATATAGGAAACTATAGTAATTAACTTTTTCTAATGTAAATGTAGTTATAATATAATGAAAATGTAATGATAATAAATGTTGCATGAATCCGCCTTGAGACATTTTGCATTATTACAATAATTTTATTGTAATATCATTTATCAAAGGTTTGATATTTATGGTCAAATTATATCTTTTGCAATTTTTGCAAAGGTCTTTGTAATCCATGACCTAATAGTTTAGCTACCGAATTATGCAATCTTAAAGTATTTCTGCCAACTGGAAAGAAATATGAAATTCCTTTTTTGTCAATATTTTGTAAACGTTCAAATATTTTACTACAATAATTACTCTTATCAATAGGCTCGTGAGTCATTAAAACATCAAAAATGAAAAATTTATGATCCAATAGTGCTTGAATATCTTCACTAAACTTTATTTCTGGTACTGTATAGGAGCGCCCATAAAATAACACAGTGCGAATTATGTATGGAGGAGCAATGCTTTCTTCTGGTACTTTAATGTTTGGTATTATTTCTTGAAAAATTAAACTTGCGTCAAAAGTATCTTCAACTTCACACTGTGAGATTATTCCAATGGCATTGTCTATTTTTCGTACATCACTAGTAAAGTTCATATGCCATGAAGCATTATTTTCATTTAAGAGTACTATAGCAAATTCGTGATTTTTATTTATATTACTTTTCAATTTCACAAAAAGATGTAAACATTTCCGTAACATCGTCATAGGCGTATATTTATTATTTTTTGCAGTAAAGTTGGTACAATGTTCATCCTGAGCTCTATCTATTACAAGGATTATTTTCTCAGGTACATTTATGTTCAGCATTGAATATTTACCGCGTTCTTCGAAAACGTCATATTTTTTTAAATACTCCTCATAGCCCTTAGATTCGTTAAATGGTTTAACAGATATCTGAACATTAGGTTTATTCTGCTGAGCTGTTGAACTATTTTCTGGCGTAGGAGTGGTTTCCTTTTTGTGTTCGTTATCAGTATCACTTGTACTTGTAACTTCTTGAGATGGATTTTCGTCCTTTTCAACTTGTATAGGAATAATGCGTTCCCGTTCCGTCATATTTTAGCTTAAACTTTTCAGTTGATATAAACTATAAATAAAATGATCAAATTAACAATAATTAAATTAGGCAGGTTATGTTACTTGACGTCTCTTCTTCTTTTCCGTTAGTGACTGTTGGTAATATAACATGGGATAATCTACCTAGCTTATACAGGTATTACTTGACAAATAGCTGTCACGTGGCGTAAACCAAAAATTAACGCAAACGACTTTTAACTTTGACATAATTTATTATAATAAAAACAAATATATAGAAAAGAGAAAAGTGTATAAATAAGTCAGAATATGTAAGGCCGCATTTCACAATGGTTATATGTTTATTCTTTTTTAATTTCTTGGGAAATTAAACCACAATATTTTTAAATTTTTTATTTCAACGTTTCGGTAGCGTTCCAGCTACCGTTGTCAAGAAAAAATAAGTAGAAATTAATTTTTATCCCTAACTGACACAAAGAAAAAATTTGACAACTATTTATAGACAATCAAAAATTATTTTGAAGTTTAAGACTGCAAAATTTTGTTATCAAATTTTTATTAAGGTCCATTCATAGTAGATGATAATATCTGTGGCAAAATGTGAAATGAAATATTTCATTTTATGACATTCCAACGATATGATAGTCTACTAGAAATGGAATCCAGTGAAGTGCACGTAAAAAAATCTGTCATACATTTAGAGAGTAGGCGAATCTAATAATCGAAGTCGATTGACGTTCGAGTTGAACTGTCTTTTGATTTATATCTGATACGACTTCTAAAGTTATAAATGACACACCTACTTTATTTCCAAGTTATATTTGGGTTAGGTTAGTGAAATATAGAAATGGGAAAAGTATAATTCGATAGACGGCGCTCTGAAATTTCAACGTCATCTTAGCAATGAGTAAAGCAAATCAGACGTGAACTCTTCTTTCTTTGCTACGAACACAAAACAGTCCAACCTTTATACTGTTTTGTGTTCCTAGCATAGAAAGAAATTTCCTTTCTATTCTATGAAGTATAGAAAAGAATATACATTTTAAACTTGTACCCGTCGAGTTCTAAAATCTGAAACATCGTGTATAACTCGATTTATCTGATTTTATTATTTCCGGGTGTGGATTTATTTAAACATAGGCACATAGTGGGATTATAAAGAATGTTTTTTTAGTTGACAATCTTTCACATTTTTAATTATTTTATCAGATGTAGACGACAATAGATTGTTTCTAATTACTCTACAGCACGCCGAGGCTTTGTCATGTCATTGTCAATGTCATAAAAGTCTCCTGTATCTGTCACCTGTCATTTATAAAACTATTGGGTTTTAGATACTTTTGAATAGAGATGGAAAGATTTTTCAAAGAATCGATTCTCGATTCCGAGTTCGACTTTATATTTGTCGATTTCAAGAATGGATTACTCGAACGCCAGAATCGACTTTTTCGACTCCAAATTGAAAGATCAATAACATAGATTTCTCTATGATCAATAATTTTTATAGTTAGTAAATTTATTAATCCAATCGCAATGCCATAAATGGATAATACAATTTTTTTAAATAAAGCACAAAAATAGTTGAGAACAAGTATATTTTTTCATTTATTTATAACGTGTCAAGTCAATAATATTTAACAAAATCTCGACTTTTTAGTTTTTTTAGTCACTTAACCGTAAAGTCGAAGTCGAATGTCAAGAATCGATTCTTGATCGACTTCAGAAACTGAAGGTCGACTCTTGAAAATCGACTATTTGATGAGAAAACTCGATTCTCGAGTAGAATCGGAATCGAGTTTACCTTCCCTACTTTTGGATGACAGAACACTTTCATTCCACACTACTTCCTTTGCATACGTACACAATATTTAAATGCATTTCAAATTATTGAATATAAATTGAACATTATATTGGTCGAGATCAGTAATGTGTCGAAGAGTCGCATTATTACTTTAACTTATCACTAGTGTCATTAGATTTATGTCATGGTGAAAAGTTTATCTTTATCTTTAAAAATAACGCCAAGACATAAAACGAAAAATATTGTCATGGATATGAACTGAGAAGAATGTTTAATTTGAAAAAGTCACCCGGAATGGTCCCTATTATGAATAATTTTGAAAAAAAATTTACCAAACTGAAGGCTTAAAACTCAAAATCAAATCATTATTTTCATCCTTCTTTTTAAACCTTTATAGGTGGAGCTGAGGTAGGAGGTTGAGGTGCAGCAGAGCGTTCACGTGGTGGTCGTACCGGTTCATTTGTTTCCGTTGGAGGTGGAGTACTTGCTAGTGTAGTAATACCTACAGGAGATGGAACCATTCCTATCTGAGGTTGCGGTAATAATGTATGTGATTGTTGGCTCTGTCCTGACAGCTGACGTTGTAGCTCGGCTCTTCTCTCTGCTCTCTTCGATCGTTCTTGACTTAAAGTTCTATAGAATGAGATAACTACGTAGAGTCCGAAACTCTGTAAGAAAAATATCATATAAGTTTTGTCTACCTTTAGGCTCAATTTAAATACAACAAGCATTTCGTTATTTTTGAAAAAGTTACTTTACTGAGCCAAAGAACCGTTATATTTAGCTCGTACAGTTTTCCACGACGTCTGTCATGGAATTTGAAATTGTTTAATTTGTAAATAGCGAGAGTAATAATTATCAGCCGGAAAACATAATTATAGCAGCGAAATATATTAGTCAGAAAGGATATTTTTATCAACAATACCTTGTGAATTAGTAAATTAATTCACTACCATTTTTGCTAAAATAACTAAAACTTCAGAACACTCAGTTAAATAAAAAGCAAAATTAATTTAATTGCCTTCAACACATACAGGTTGTCCCACGACGAGTTATAGAACACCCTGTATATTAGTACATTTTTGAAATCTACGTAAAATTTCAGTATAGTTTTGTCTAGAAACTCTTACTCGAAAAATGCATACTTTTTGAGTTATTGATTTTTTTGTGAGAAATTTGACCGTTGCAGACCCTTGTAAATTATTTTTTTACGAGGATACCCTTGAAGATATGAAAATGGTTTCTGTTCGGTTGCTTTTAGCAAGGTCAGACGTATTTGAATCTATGTTGAGAAATTTTTCATTTTAAACAGGATGTGTGTCAAAAGTGTTCGAAGTTTAACTTCATAAATATCAAATTTCTTTATTTTCTTAAATAGAACCACCCGGTTTTTTCCGTTTTAATGCATTCAGGGGTAAAAAATAAGGCAAATTCATGTATACTTTCCCATACCCAAACCTTACCGTTATCCAGATATTGAATATTTTCTGTAAATTTTGAGAGATGCAGGTGTGGTCTAAATTTTATTTTGACCCGTTGATACAAGCACTAAGAAATAAAAAATATTATGTAAATTTGCTTTTAATACATGGTAAATATGGCAAAGTTGTTACAAGAACATATATGTGCTTTATTTGCAGTAAGATATCCTGCATCTCTAAAAATTTACATAAAACATTTAATATCTGGATAACGGTAAGGTTTAGGTATAGGAAAGTATACATGGATTTGCCTTATTTTTTACCCCTGAATGCATTAAAATAGAAAAAAACAGGTAGTTCTATTTAAAAAAATTAAGAAATTTGATATTTATGAAGTTAAACTTTGAACACTTTCTATACACACCCTGTAAAAAATGAAAAATTTTTCAACATAGACTTAAATAGGTCTGACCTTGCTAAAAGCAACCGAACAGAAACCATTTTCATATCTTCAAGGGTATCCTCGAAAAAAAATTATTTACAAGGGTCTGCCAGGGTCAAATTTTTTACGAAAAAATTAATAACTCAAAAAATATGCATTTTTCGAAAAAAGTTTTCAGACAAAAGTACACTAAAATTTTACGAAGATTTTAAAATTGTATTAATATACAGGGTTTTCCATTTAAAATAACAAAGTTACAGTCGACTTCCGGTAGAACCGGAAGTCTGCCATCTTTGAAAATATTTAAGTTAAAAAGATCGCATCCGAAAACCGAAACTTAGAAATTTTCATGATTTTACTATAAGTATTTTGCCATATACATATATTTTTAACTCGTCGTGGGACACCCTGTATAATTATTAACTATTTCGGTGTCCAGTTATAATCATAATACTGAATTATATACCTTGGGATTAAAATAGAAAACTTGCTATAATAAACTTACATTAAAAAGTTTTATACACAAATTTTTATTCTTACGTGTAAAAGGATACAGATGAAAGCCAGTATAGCAGATTCTAATAAAAGTAATTTAACGTAATCGGCAAAAATTTCTTGGCAACCATCTTGATAAGGCACTATAGTTCCACTATTATTTGGTATATTGGTATCTTTGCAAGACATGTATGACAGTTTAATATCTCCTTCTTCGTATGTAACATAATTCACTGGACCTTCCAAGCCACAACACTCTAACTAAAAACAGAAACAAAAAATTGCTCCTGTTACTATTATTATACCCAATTAATGATATAAAAACTCTTATTTTTACAAATAAATTAACCTCCTTAAAGAAATTTACCGTACGACCATGGAAAATGAAAATTTTTCACAAATAAATTAACCACTTTTAATCCCATATAAAAAATGTTATAGTGAGCATATGAAAAAAGAAAAATGTTTACAAATAAATTGTACCTATTGCTAATTGAATGGATCCATGCACGCACCTCATTTAGCCATAAATTTTTTTTCCCTCCCAAAAATCGATCAACGCAGCTAAAGAAAACTTTCAAGTTTATTTAGAAAAAAGAAAAAAAATATTGACAGCGGTGGGATTCGAACCCACGCCCTTTCGGACTGGTGCCTAAAACCAGCGCCTTAGACCGCTCGGCCACGCTGCCTGTTAAAAGTCGACGAATTATTCAACTAATATTGACTTACCTCTGATTGTACTTTAGCAATATTTCTATCATAATATTGTTCTTTGATCATTTCGTTAAATGCATTAGTTAATAAATCCGTAGAATGAACTTCAACTCCATCTCGTAAAACCATTGTCCACACACCAATAGTAAATTCTATTATAATAAGTATAATTGTAAGAGCTATAAACTAAAACAAAAATACCAATAATTACAAGGCCATATTGAGGAACTCCTTCTCACCAAAATTATATGAAATGTGTGTTCTAGCGTAGGACCTTTGACTCCCAACCATGTTAATAATAAATGCCCGACTCCTAATATTAATAGCACAATCAAAGGACCTATTGTACTTCCCGGCATGTAATCAAAATGGTGAAAGACTCTGTAAATAAGTACGGACGAAACTACAATTAAAATAATTCCGGATATCTAAAAAAATATATATATCAAAATAACATACTATCGCAAACAATTATAAATACTTACGAAAAGCAGTCCGGAATATATTACGCAAAATGCTTTTTTACACTTTAAGGACACCATAATGTTATGAATGATTAAAACTTATACATTATTATCTTAAGCAATTGATCAAACTTCTGATTAGGTACCTAAACGCTTATATTTATATAAAATCTGCTGAACTAGATTTCATTCCAAATGTTTGTAGACACATCAAACTTTTCATTCATAACAATACACACACCTGTTGAAAACTAAAATCAGTGATAATGACTAAAATTGAATAGTTTATTCAATTATATACACTACCGAACTCAATACAGTAATTTATTCAACGAGTGGTAACTATTATAGGGTTGTCTCTGCTATTATGGTACTTTGTATTTGTAATATCTCAAAATAACTTTTCACCTTTAAATCCTTTAATTTCATTGGTTAAACCATTCGTGTTGTGTTTCGTTCAATGCTTGGTTGGGTAGAGAGAGACTAACGGTGTACGCAGTCTCCAATGGTATACAGATAATCGAAAATCATCCCTAGAGCATATGCAACCAATATTACCATTAAAAAGTTCACCGTCAAGCTTTACCCTGACCCAAATTCAAAATAAATAACTGCATCTATTTGCAAGATGTTATTGGAAATGTTTTATCTTTCAAAATGTACTACTATTACAGAATAACCTTAACCCACTCACCCAGACTGAGGCGACATCTCTTGAAATTTCCACAAAGGTGCATTTTCATGCGAATCGTTAGTTTTTAGGTAAAATGGTTCAAATTCAGGATACACACCATCTAAAAAAGGCTTAAGCTTGTTCAAAGTATATTTTGGTATATTTATTCGAAATTTTCGATTGGGTTACATTTTTCCTACATGAAAATGACAAAAGATGCCCCTTCTAGATTAATGGGTATTCTGTGGCAACTACTGTTGACCTTTGTCAGTTGTCTATGCTGTCATATCATCATCACAACAAAACAAATAAAAGATGCTTTCACTTTTACCATTTGCTCAACAAAAATCTGCCTTAAAATTTGTGTTATAAGCAATGTATACACTAATTTATGGATTTTATAAGCATATGGTACAAAAAGATGAATATTGTGTATTAATTTTAGGTTTAGATAATGCAGGCAAAACGGTAGGTAAAATTATTGCTTTTATAAAAATTATCTTGAGTGAAGAAATTATTTTTCTAGACATATTTAGAAGCTGCAAAGACAAAATTAACAAAAAACTATAAAGGAATTCATCACACCAAAATAACCACTACTGTTGGACTGAATATTGGTAAAGTAGATTTGGGAGGAATTCGATTAAATTTTTGGGATTTAGGGGGCCAAAATGAATTACAATCTCTTTGGGATAAGGTAATCATTTTTAAATGGATTTAAAATAATGTACGTTTGCTATTTTTTATATAAAATTCTAAATTTGATTTGTTTGATTCTTTAAGTATTATGAAGAATCCCATGCTATAATATACATAGTTGATTCTTCAGACAGAGAAAGGATAGAAGAATCCAAAGAAATATTTGGTAAGTAGATGTCATCCAAGGTTATAGAATTTTTTTAGTTGTTTCACTTAAACCCTCATAATTCATGATATAACTAAAATGGTTCAAATAATGTTTTAGATAAAATGATAGCAAGTGAATATTTAGGAGGTATTCCATTATTAGTATTAGCAAATAAGCAGGACATACCAGAATGTATGGGTGTAAGAGAAGTTAAACCTATTTTTAACAAAAATGCACATCTTATTGGTAAAAGAGATTGCATGGTAATGCCAGTTTCAGCTTTAACAGGGTGCGTATCTCTTTATTATCAAAACTAGGACAGTTGTGTATTCACATAACCCCAGAATTTATTGAAATTGTATGTTCTCAAAACTACATTTATTTGTACAAATTATTATTTTTAATTTACTATTACAGAGAAGGAGTTGATGAAGGAATACGGTGGTTAGTGGATTGTATTAAAAGAAATTCTTATTTAAGACCTCCAAGAAATCAAGAAGAAATGTAATATACCTGGACCTCAGGTTTTTTAAAGTGTATAATAAGGTCATACTTTCCAAATAATGACATCTGTTCTTAATTTGCTTAATTGCAGTTAACAAATGTAAATATGAATAGTTTTACAATAAGTTGGTATATAAAAAAATATCTTAATAATGTAGCCTATTTATTATTTAGTCAAAACAGTAAAGTAAAGTGAAATGCATGATGATAAACACGTAATTTAAATTACCGTTTGTCAATTTTTGTGAAACAAGATTATACAGTAAAGTATACAGCGGATATATAATCTAAGAGATAAGCTTTTTAAGAAAAAATAGTAAAAATAATGTTATCAGAGTGGATAAAAGGGAGTCAAAAATTTAAATTTTTTATGCCAAGAATCTGTCACTCTGATCATCTTACTGCAAGTTCGTAAGCCTTTTATAACCCTTAATACCCTGTCCACTAGTGTGGTCTCCACTTTCCTTACCACTTTTTCTTTCAAATTATTGGTTTCAGTAAATTTTGTTGTCAATTAATACCCCAATTATAAGCTTTATTTTTTCCTGGTGTGGGCTTGTAGACACAGTTATCAAAAATTGAAGAACGTGTCACGGGACACACGGTAAGAACTTTAGTACCTTTTTAGCAAAAATCAAATTTTTTGAATCAATAAATAAATACACATTAATATAAGAATTTATTTTACTCTGGATGAAACTTCATTTATAATCGATTATCAACAATAGATTAAATAGTCGATTTTCAACAATCGATTAATAATCGATTATCGCTCCAACCTAACGTGAAGAACTAAAGTTCCAAAAAAAGATCAATCTTGCAAAAAATTATGGAAATAATGGTAAAAAATGTATCCGAATAAATTCAAGTATATCACCAGCACTGCGAATACCAGCTTTGCATAGCATAGCATAGCATCGATGGTTCAGAGGTAGAATGCTCGCCTGCCTCGCGGACGGCCCGGGTTCGATTCCAGGCCGAAGCATATGAATCGCTGCTTCGTAAACGAGAGAGAGGCTCAAGGCACATAACGTAACGTTACGGTCAGATCTTCTGCGAATTACCCCCTGTCGCTTCGCTTCAACCTAACGTAAAGAACTAAAGTTCTAATTATTTAATTGTCAGTGGAGTTAAAGCCACTACATAATATATTAGAAACAAAATTGTAGTTGTCAATGTTCCTATTTCTATGAAAAAAAAGGTAGAACGTGTCGCGGGACACACGGTAGAAACTTTAGTTCCTTTTAAGCAAAAATTATGTAATACATCTGACGTTATAGATAAACAATTTGCATATTCTTCGGTGGTCGGTGGTAGTAAACAAACCAGACTCTCACGCGATAGACCTGGGTTCGATTACCCGTGAAGAAGTTTTTTTTTATTTTTAATTTTATTTTTAAATAATTTTTCAGTGGTAGAATGCTCGCCTTCCACGCGGGCGGCCCGGGTTCGATTCCCGGCCGAAGCATATGAATCGCTGCTTCGTAAACGAGAGAGACTCAGGAGAGAGCACACGCAAGCAAGGCACATAACGAGCAACGTAACGTAACGGTCAGATCTTTTGCGTCGCGACCCCCGGTCGCTCAAACATGACCTGACGTAAAGAACTATAGTTCCAAAAATTACAAAGTTATAATGCGTAATATTTTATTCAAATGCTCTTTAAACTGTCTTAAACACTATTAATATTCATGCGGCGATAAAACCTATATTTGTCCAGCTTTTATTACAGTGTGAAATGTGTCTTGCTTATTTTAATTAGTTTTGTTTGTTTTTATAGTGAAGGTACATTGATCTCGCACAACAGTAAGGAGAGCATGATTCATTTTAACATATTTTCAATCCCAAGAATTATCAATGTGCAGTAAACTGAGTTTTAAATTAAGTACATGTTCTCAAACTTGATGCTCATTATAATTATTAATTTATTAGGTACACGAATCCTCTATTAAATTGTTTTAATATTAATTTAAATATATACGGAGCACGTGAGTAATTTGAAAATGTTATTGGTTGAAACAGGAAATTTCAAAATGAACCATTTTGTAAAAATGTCCATTATCCATAGGCGTACGAGTAAATTTTTTGAAAAGGGTTTTTTTTGCGAAGTTTTCTCAAATTTCCAAATTTTAATTAGTAATCAGTTATCGTTTTTGAAAGACCCTATATATAAACAATCTATGCAGAATTCTTCACTCTTCAAATATTGAACTTGATTCTCCTTTTTAAATTAAATATCAACTCATATTTTATCGATAATTTAATTCATGATTCAGTTCACATTTGCACTTGGCAGGCGTGGATATTATGTAAAAGTCTAGTGCCTACTGGTGGCAAGGATGATAGATTGAGATCATCCTTGTACTGGTGGTGCCTACTATAGCATTTAAATTCTGATAGGTACCAATAGATGGCGTTAGTGAAACTACTTCATTCGCTATTTATGTAATAAAACAGATAAATGGCTCATGCTTATTTAAATATTTATTTATATTTATAGCAAAGTATTCAACAAAGTTATTTAAAATATGTAACCAATTAAAAAACAACTGAGACTAGGTATTTTTAAATAAAAAATGAAAACATATTTTTACAATTATCTACTAGCACTACCTACCTACGTTTTAATAAAATTTCAAGAAATCGTTTATAAAAACGTTTTTCTGCATTCTACTTATTTAATAAATCGTTTTGGTTGTTTAGGAAAACACTCTTTTTGTAATAAAACCTAACTGTGATCTGATAAATTGATAATGAAATATGTGTGTAACTTTCTTATCTCTGTATTTATTATTATCAAGAATAAAAGCTGTAATAGGTGTACCTACCTATGTGAACATGAAAATTTCTAAAAGAATTTCCCAGTGATTTTGGAAAGTGATATTTATTTCTAAAGAAAATGTATCCATATTATGAATCAGATTGGAGTGTGCTTCCCCCTGAAGCTAATAGAAGGTAAGTAAATTAAAGGTAATTAGTCGAGGTAACTACTATTAAAATTGTAGGATGTACAGTATCGGATATTAGAAGGAACTTAATTGTCATTTTTATCAAGCAAAATACAACGCAGATAATATAAAGTAGTACTTTTTCAATGTCATATATTTATCTTGTGTGCATATATTTTATCTCGCAGCATATTTGCTGATCATTAAAATAAAGTTTTTAAGTGAGTTTTCGTGCAACTCAAATAAAAAAATTTATCATTAATATTACTCCGGCACTGCGCTACGTCATCACTGTCCACATCACAGAATGTGATGTCACAGTGCCGGCCATATTGCCAATACCGAATGTCAAATCAGTGGGATGGTCTAAAAAATAAAATAATTATATTAGTTTTAAAAGAGTATTTTATTTTTAATGCCGTGGCTCAACGGTTTATTGTGATATTCCAAGGGATTATATTGTGTTGTTCCTGCTTTTTTTGGTGGATATTTAATGTCAACTGTCAATTCTTAAGGTGTTAAAAAACAGGTGAATTTGTTCAGTCAGAAATCCATCTGCGAATTTTATCTTCTACAAGTAATAATCGTTGTGAATATTTGTGCTTTTGAATCTTATGAACTGTAACTAAATTTCTAATTCAGCCTGCAATGGACATTCAATCAAATTGACGTGTGTGGTATTAACAGACTTTAACCTGATTTTCTCGTATTGTATAAACTACAAAAATCAAACATGAATGCTTCAGAGCATGGGTAATAAGTGTAAAAAAATGGATTGATCATTTTTGTATAATTTAACTAATTTTTAGATTTAATCCAGCATTTAACATGGCCACAATAAAACAAGTTGTAAACGAAGCTATTGAAAGAGGTATGTTTAGATTCTTGAAATAGTAAACTAAGCTGAGAAATTACAATGGACATTGTTTTTAGTTCGAATGCCGACACCTATGCGACTCAGAGATTTAATTCGTCAAATTAGAGCAGCACGAACAGCAGCTGAAGAACGTAGTGTTGTTAATAAAGAATGTGCCTACATTAGATCAACATTTAGAGAAGAAGATTCAGTGTGGAGGTAAACGTAGTATACATTCCTTCTTTGTCATGCTCTCAGGATATTTTATTTGAAAGTGTTATAATAAAATATATTTTTAGATGTCGAAATATTGCAAAGCTGTTGTACATCCACATGTTAGGATATCCAGCACATTTTGGACAATTAGAATGTTTAAAGTTGATAGCAAGCTCAAGATTTACTGATAAGAGAATAGGTTATTTGGGTGCTATGTTGCTGCTAGACGAACGCCAGGATGTACATTTGTTGATAACCAATTGCCTTAAAAAGTGAGTAGAGAAAAGTTCTTCATTGTATAACCCCGCTTTATGCAAATGAGCAGGTCCTTCATGTCCAGGCTCCAGAGCTATGCTGACAATGTACCCACTTGCAGACGGCAAAAAGTAGTACATTAATCTTTCTCTAAGCCTCTTTAGGATGTCTCAATGTCCTTGAAATTAAGAATTGGTATTGTTGAATGGTCTTTTAATATCCAGGAATAACCTGCTTCTCTAATGATAACTTTTATTGTTATTTATTTTATTTCTTCCAGTTTCCTCCTTTATTATTCTTTTGCTCAATAAAAATATTTCTTTTTACAAAATTCATGGATTATTTAATTTTGCAGTTTATGTTGAAAAAATATGAAAATCTATTTCAAACAACACTGCAGGTTTTTTTGAGTTGCATGATTAACTTAATCAATATTCTAAGAATTTATTATTCAAGCTACAAACAATTTGAAAAACTGCTATTATTACTAATCAAACATGAACGTTAGTATGTCATTTACAATGTAAATTGATTGATTTGTTTGAATAATTATAGTTTATTTCTAGGAATTCAATATCATGGTGATTAATGTTGATATCACTAAAGTCGTACATCATTTGGTCTTTGGATTCTTTTTTTAAATACTAACCATTAATTAATGGGCTCATTTACATATATTTTTTTTATTTTTCCATAAGGAAGAGCACTTCATTTTGAGGCTCTGTGCAAAAAATTGTATGTCAGCGAGACTCCTAAGTCGCCTAAAAAAATTAATTAAACAGGCGTGACGTCATCGCATATGAAATCTCGTTCAGAGAGCGGATACCGCGCCGATCGGTTTTGCAATTTTTACTGAGTAACCTAGTAACCTGTCCACCAGACCAGGGATAAAATGAAACATCTGGAATCACCCTGTATATCATTTAATAGAGCATGTATTTATGAAAATATTGACATTTTTAATCATTCCGGCCGGAAAACAGCCAGAAACGATGTGGCACATAGTATAAAATAATAATTTATTAAACTCGTGTTTTTGATTAAAAAACTTCATAATCATTGGCAAGTCCACTTCTGGAATATTTAATGAGTCTGCTTTTTTAAAATTAGGTCCACGCATTTTATTTTATCCACACAAAATTTTGCGAGTAATTCAAAATAAATAAATTCTACGCGAGGCACGTTACGATCAGAAGCGTAATATTTGTGCACATTAACTTTCATATGCGGTGACGTCACAGTCATAGTCTTCGCCCCGCTACGGTATGCTTGTTTAATTGGTTGTATTAGGAGAACGGCATATTCTATTGCCATGAAATTTTCAGAATAATATTTTTATCCTTAGTACTTTGTTTTACGACAGTTAAAAATGATTTAAAAATTTGAGTAAAATGGCCCATTTCAAAACATGTACGCCCTGATGCTATGAATTAAATTTGTTATTGTTTGTGTTTTATTACAGAGCCGGTCTTAGGGTTTGCGGGGCTGTGTGCATTATTAAATGTGGGGCCAAGAAAAAAAACTTTTATTTACTCATTATAAATATACACATGTTGTATCATTTAATGAACAAATAACTATAAAAATAAACAGAGAATTCAAAATTAACATGTCTGTAGGGTAATTATTCCCTTATCGTGAAAAAGTCACGATAGCGCGGGGCTGGCCTAACCGCGGGGCTGTGTGCAGTGCACACTTTGCCCCCCCCCCCCCACATCCGGCTCTAGTTTTATATATTTTTTTTTTCAGTGATTTGAATTCAGCGACCCAGTTTGTTGTTGGACTAGCACTTTGCACTTTAGGAGCCATTGCTTCTCCAGAAATGGCTAGAGATTTAGCAGGAGAGATAGAAAGGTTGATGAAATCACCGAATGCCTACATTCGTAAAAAGGCAGCTCTTTGTGCATTTCGTATTATAAAACGGGTACCAGAATTAATGGAAATTTTTCTACCAGCTACTAGGAGTCTACTTTCTGAAAAAAATCACGGTAATATTAATTTTACTTTGAGAACATACATACTATGCTAAAAATTACACTTTTTTTTTAATTATTTTAGGTGTTTTAATAACTGGTGTAACATTAATAACAGAAATGTGTGAAAATAGTCCAGACACTCTAACTCATTTTAAAAAGGCAAGTGAATTGTACTTCATTAATATATTATATTTTCTAATGTTATGTTTAATCTATTTATTGGTACATTTGTTATTTTTAGATAGTGCCAAATCTTGTAAGGATTTTGAAAAACCTAATTTTGGCAGGATATTCACCAGAACATGACGTGTCCGGTGTCAGCGATCCATTTCTACAGGTACTCGTATATAAAATCACTCAGACTCTATTTCAATTCATATTTTGTGTTGTGTTTTTATTGATGCAGCTATTTTTATTTCTGAAAATTTGTTTTAGGTAAAAATACTGAAGCTTCTACGAGTACTGGGAATCAACGATGCTGATGCTTCAGAAGCTATGAACGATATTTTAGCCCAAGTAGCAACAAATACAGAAACCAGTAAAAACGTCGGAAATACCATTTTGTACGAAACTGTTTTATCCATCATGGATATTAAGTCTGAAAGTGGTCTAAGGGTAAGTAATTGAATCATTAATGGAGTAGGGTTAACTTTTTTCTTTTGTTTCAGGTATTAGCCGTAAATATTCTTGGTAGATTCCTCCTGAATAATGACAAGAACATTCGATATGTGGCTTTGAATACTCTATTAAGAACTGTACACGTAGATACATCAGCAGTCCAAAGGCATCGATCAACCATATTGGAATGCTTAAAAGATCCGGATGTTTCTATACGAAAAAGAGCAATGGAACTGTCCTTTGCATTGGTAAATTCTCAAAATATCAGAACGATGATGAAAGAACTTTTAGCGTTTCTCGAAAAGACCGATCCGGAATTTAAAGCTCAGTGTTCCAGCTCCATAGTTTTAGCAGCGGAAAGATTTGCACCGAATAAAAAATGGCATTTGGATACTTTGTTGAAAGTTTTAGTAGCAGTAAGTGATTTATTTGTCTCTACTTTTATACGAGGCGTTAAATTTGAAATTTTAGGCCGGTAATTACGTTCGAGATGATGTGATAACTTCAACTATTCAATTGATTTCTGATAGTACCAGTCAACAGGCCTACATCAGTCTGCAATTGTTCAAAGCTTTGTCGGAGGATCTTCAAAATAAACAACCGCTAACTCAAGTTGCAGTTTGGGCCATCGGTGAATTTGGGGACTTATTATTACAAGCATCTTCCGAGGAAGACAATCTTGTTGCCCCAACGGAAGAGGAAGTTATAGAAGTTTATCAGAAATTGTTGTGGTCTCCCCAAAACACAGTTATGACCAAACAATACACTCTGATGAGCTTAACGAAGCTTAGTACAAGATTTAATAATACCAACAAGTAATTTTTTTTACAGCTGTGATGTATTTTATTGTATCGTCTTTATTTTCCAGTAAAATTCAACAAATCATAAGTTCCTTTTGTTCGAGTCTACATGTCGAATTGCAACAAAGAGGTGTTGAATATTCGCAACTTTTCGGTAAATATTCACATTTGAGACCGGCTTTATTGGAAAGAATGCCACCTATGGAGCTTACTAGGTCCCAATCAGAAAACCAAACCAACGGAGATGCTAGCGACTCGGAACCAAGGTCTACCGAAGACAGTCCTCACCATAACGTTAATAGTGAATCTGTAAGTTATTGAGTAACAAATTAAACCGTTTAAATACCGATTTTTATTGTAGAACGCTTTAATGGATCTGTTGGGTGGAATGGACAGCTCTTCCGATTTGGATGTATTGAAAATTAATACGCAACCTGTTGTACCACCTGTTTCGAAGACAAACAATCAGGATCTATTGGATTTGTTGGATCTGGTTCCGATCTCGTCGACGCCGACGTCAGATACGGGTGGAAACAATATGGGATTAATTATGGAAAACAACAATAGCAATGTTTTAATTAATAACCAGAATTCTAATTTCCTATCTGGAGATCTATTCGGTGATAGTAATACTAGTAAAGGTGAGTAGAATAAGAAAGATTTATAGACACATATGAATTCATTACTTAACTGACGATGACGTTGCAAAACAAAATATTGTGATGTTGCCAAGTCGTAGTTTTTTTCTTTACTTAAAGAAAACTAGAAAAGTCTAACCTTACCCAACATTAATGGCCACTTGCACCGACTATATTAAGTGAAGTGATATTTTTGTTGCACCGTATGTCAAACTTAATTTAAACTTCCCTTAGCCTAAGCCACCGAAAAAATAAACAACCACAATGATATTTGAAATTTATATTTGTTTACTCTGTCAAAGCAAGGAAACGACCTATTTTCCGCCCATTCGAATTATTTTGCGGCGCTGTCACGTCCATTTTCACGTATGGGTCTTTGTGATGCCTTTTGGTCGAAACAATAAGTTTTAATAATATTTAATTGAAAGACATAAATTCCCTTGAAGCTAATTCCAATAAATCATGAATCTGAAAGCAAGTGAATCCAATTTAAGGCGAAGAATCTGTAATTAAAGAAAATAACCATGTAATAAATCAATTCACCCTGAATAGGAATAATTTTGAAAGAAATCAATTTAAATTTAAAAAGAGAACAATTTAAAACAAATAAATAATAAACATAAAATATCTTTATAAACCTTAAATAAATAATCTCATAATTTATACATGTTAGGTAAAATGTAATAGATAGTATAGTTAAATTAGATCTATGTAACTCATCTCAACATTCAGTGAAGTGACAGTGATTAATCGCGAAATGAATCAACCGATTAAAAGAAAGTGTAGTTAATAAGGAACATTGATATAATGAACATGTGAAAGGACATTTATATCCATAGAAGTCAATTCAAAATGACACTAAGACAATTAGATCACAGGGAAAGTCGCCTGTGAGAGGATAAACAAGAAAAAAATTGAAAGTTGTTGATTTTGGAACAAGAAGGGAGAAGGTGCAAAAATTAAGAAAGAAAAATCAAAAATTAAAAAATATAAAGTAAAGTGCCTCAAAATCATACCAAACTAATAGAAAA
>CAJUYI010002333.1:0-33243 GCA_910591695.1 Galerucella pusilla
GTATTCTTTTAAGTGTCTATACCCACCACCCCTCCTGCACCGTCGTTTTCTCCCGCTTTTGGACACTTACTTATATAGCCAGAAGTAGTAAAAATGTGGGGTGTTCAAAACTGACACCATCTATCAATGGGTAGTGAATATCTATGCCCACCACCCCTCCCGCGCCGTCGTTTTCCCCCGCTTTTGGACACTTACTTACAAACCGTAAGAGGGATATAAATAAAACTCAAAAAATATTTAAATCAGCAGTTTTTTATTGATTCTTGTTTCTGTAAGAAGATTCATAATAGCTGAAACAACCATATATTACATCAATGTCATTTTTATGGTTTTAGTAAATTTTTTAATATATTATAACAATCAACATATACATTTTCAGAGTGACAACATTCAAAATGAATCCTAAATTCCAACAAAAATATAATTCTAGACAATTTTTCGACATCGCATATTTATTAAGCAAATTAAATTTTTTCCGCTCATTTAGATTGAAATTTTTGGTGGAATTATTGGATAAATTTCATCACTCCATTGAATAGGGTTTTTTCTCCATTGGGGGACAAAAGTTTAATATCGAAATATGTAGTCAAATATCACATTAATAATGAAACAACAGCCTCCTTGATTGATAAAAATACGAAAAATAAAATAAAATTTGAATACCCAGCAGTGCGACACGGGGAGACAAACAGTGACAAAACAGTTATTCAAATTCTAGCTATCGATATTAGATATTAACGAATTTTTAAAATATCGCGTAAATTTTGCAATCAACTATGTACCAGAAGAATACATTTCCCTCTCTCTACTTCCACTAATTCATACAATAAGTAACTTTTAAGCCAAATAGCTAAAAAAAAATAAAAAATACGCTTCATCCTTTCCTCCAAGGAAACTATTTAAGACAAAGATGAAAATTCCTCATACTTGTCAATTTTGATTTTAATTGAGGTATTTTATAACACAAAAAGTTGTCATCACTTCTACCCCCTACACTTGACAACTCCAATCAAATTTTTTAAATAGCAAGGGGGTCGTGAGATACTTCTTTGTATCACAATTTCTGCTTTTCAAACCCTCTCCAAGCTGTCAAGTGTAGGGGGTAGAAGTGACAATTTTTTGTGTTAAAAAATACCTTAATTAAAATAAAAGTTGACGGGTTTGACGTTTTTGCATCTTTGTCTTAAATAAAGATCTAGAGGGCTAAGACTTATCCGCATCTTATTATTTAAAAATTTTATAGTTTTTTTACTGTGTATTTTTTTTAAAGTAGATCACAATCGTGATGTTTAATACCACCAAGTAGAATTCGGCTTTCTATTAGATCGACTAGAGACTAGATGGTGTATTAGTAGTTGAGAGAACAGAAAATTGCAAAAGGTCAACTGTTGACCTACACCCACAGGTAGATGACGCGTCAAAGTTTTTTTATAGATTTTATGCGAAAGTTGACCCAATATAGAGTAAAAACGGCTTGGAAAAATAGTTTGTTGCATATAGAAATTTTATATTGACATTTAATTTAAATCAAATTCAATATAATAACGTGTTAAGATGGTCGATTGAATCAGCTTGAAGTAACTATCAAAAACGTAATAAAGGGGTCGATATCTTTAAAAATATATCCTACACATGAAAATTGGTTTTGTTCTTTGAAAGGTATGGCTATTTTTAGCCAAACTGGGAGTTCTAAAAAAAAGCAAAAAGGTTCCGGTGGATTTGGGGGTGTCATGAAAATATAAATTTGCCAATGTCAACCTATGCAATAGAGAAAAATTGATAATGTATTAGTTTCAAAAAATATTCTTCTGGTACTTCTAACATACTGTAGGAACTATTGTTACAACCTGTTCGCATTTCTGCCAAAATTTGCATAATTTGTATATAAAAATAGACTTACGTGTTAAAAAGGTATGTGCAAAATGAGGGAAGAAACAATATACAGGGTGTACCATTAAACAATCGTACACTTTAAATACTTTTTTTTCCTTTAATCTTAATATAAACGTTAAAACTTGGCAACAATGTAATTGTTTAATAGTTTTCCTGGATATTTATGAGCTTTTTTTTTATTAACAACAGCCGATTCTCTTAACAATGTTTGATAATATAATATATATACAAACTTAATATTTTGTTACATTTTTTTTTAAATTAATCTTCTATTCACATAAAATTTACAATTTTCTTTACAAATTTACAAAATTCAACGAAATGATTAAAACTATTACGGCTTTTTTTATGTGGGTAGCACCACAGTATACAAAATGATTCTTCTAAAAAAATGCCGGACGAAGAGACGAATTCAAAGAAATTCAGTTGGAAGTAAAATTTTTATTTGCTTTATTACAGTTTTTTGTAACAATTTCCAAATTTGATTAAAGCATGTTATCAACAGATGTCAAGATAATAGTATCATACTATTTTGACACTTTACAAATTTGAAAATGACTTTTCAAAAGTGGAACTGTTATTCATTGTCTGTCGGGGCACATAGCCCGAGAAGTAGATGTTCGTTTTTGGTGAACGGTAAAAGTAATTTTCAAATTTACTACTATTATCTTGACATCTAAAATATGAATTATTCTGAATTTTTTAATTTTTTCCAAATAGATTTCTCCAAACTAACATTTCATCCAACTTATTTGTATTAGTACGGTGAGACCAATTAACAAAAGTCACTTGATTTCTTAAAGCAAAAAAAAATCGATATAAAATGATTGTCATAATCTTGTAATTATGTTAAGCTAACAGGGTAAGCAGCAATTTTAAAAAAATTGGGTGCAAAGTTCCTTTGTAATGCGGCATAATAATTTTTTTTCTAAAAGTCGGCATAATAGGTTTCTAATTCCGCTTTTCGTTTGATGCAGGTGTTTAAGTTTGCTGCCTATAACCGTTGAGGTTTTGCCAAGAAGATGAGGAGACCTCAGCATACATACTATGCTACTGCTAGAGTATGTTTCTCATAAGAAGGTTGGTTCTAGACAAGGAACTCTAAAATAACAGGATAGCACATACAATAGATCTGCAAGGGTCGTAGTGGAGTCTCTTATCTATTATCTTGTCTTACCTATCCGACGGATACCGGAATTTCTAGTCGCTACGAATTGGCGCCCAACGTGGGGCTCGTTCTATATGTCAAATATTTGAAAAATGTTAATTGATCACTGAAAAAATTTGTTACTTACCCTGTATTGAAACATTGTGCTGCATTTTTTTAAAATAATTATTGCATGGCCCCAACGGAATGAATAAAAAATTTTATTATTATAAAGGGGAGCCTTGAGGAACTGTACATACTTCTACCTCTGCTTCCATTGGCTACTAATAAAGAGGTAGGTACATTTCTTCATAGCTCCTCCTGTATATAGACCATTTTTGTTGAAAATTATTATTTTTTAAAAATATTTTCAAAATTGTGACTTGAGCTAAATGGATATTGGTAACTACATGTGATAGATGTAAAGATTGATTCACTCTGCTTCATCACTATATTAAAGACACTTCTTAAGGCAACCTTGATATTTCCACATTTATCGCTTCGATATACGAGGAAAATCCGAAAAATTCTTTTTCGATCTATTAAAATTTTGAAAGATAAATAATATAAATTTGATTTAAAGAAAATTTTTCGTTCTACCTCTGTAACATGTGCGTGTGAAAACTACTTTTCCTAACTGCTTTCACGCTATTGACTGAATTTTAGTTTAAATCCCTTAAGAGCTAACGAAAACAATAAATAAAGTACCAAAGTAGGTACTACACGAACAGATGGAAAACAACAGACGAGAGAAGGATAAAAAAATATTACGGAATGTATTTCAATGTTTTGTTATTTGGCAAATGTTTTTTTTTCTCAAATTTTTAACCTATATTAATATTTAAAGCTCTTTGTTACTTATATTGTTAAAAAAATCTATATAATTTTTCGTGTTTAGAACACTACTTACAATAAAATATACAATATCAACAACCACATTTTTTTTCGAAATTACAAAAATAAGATTTTTAAAATTTTAAATTTTAACAACCTATCAACTTTGAAGCGCTCCGCTTCAGTTCTAGACTGGGATAAATACTGTGACATCTTTTTATAATCGCCAAAAAAGCCTCGCAAATACTTCACAAGGGAGTTTTTAAAGAAACGTCATATGCTGTACCCATTTCAATTATTTTTTATTACATTTAATTCAGTATATCTCCAAGACGGTTCCAATTTAATTTAATAAGTATTGGACATTGGACTTCGAATAAAAAAAATCACTTTGTTAATTTCAAGATAATAATTTATGGAGTATCACCCCACTCTATATCAAGTGTTGAACTGTTGCCTAAAAACCTAAAAACATTTTTGCAATATTTGGAAAATATATTAACTAGTAATACCACTAGAGGTCCAAAAATTTCCGGATTTAATTTGACCTCTAGTGGTATTCGGTAAGAAAATTCCAAACCAAATGTGTTTCCAACAACATCAATTTTCGTCTTTATCAAATTCTTGCAAAACAGGTTTTGTCAACTTGATTATTCAGTTACCATGGCAACTCAGTGAAACTCTAAACTAGAAATTATTTCTGTCAAAAATTTGTCAAAACAGCACGACGTAGAAAAATGTCTCGCTTCGGTCAAGAAAGTAAAGAAAATATTCGCCAGAATATTAAGCAGTTTACACCAGCGAATACTAGAAAATCGAAGGCAAGTGTATGGAAGCAGTTTATAAACTTTTGCACAGAAAAAGCGTATGATTTCGACAGAGCGGATATACCTGTGGAAGAACTGGCGCTCATTCTTGAAGACTATGCCTTCAACATGCGAAAAAAGAACTCCGAAGACTACAAGGAGAGTGTTATCAAAGTTCTATGGAATTCTTCAGCTAAGCAGTTGCAGGAATATTTTTTCGAAAGGTATAATCGCAAACTTAATCCATTCTCTGACATAGAATTTGTCAACGCAAGAGCTGCAAAAAATGCTAAGCGTCGGAAGCTACAAATAGATCCAACCAAGAGAAAGGCAAGTACATCCGCACTATCAGCAGAGGAATTGATAAAGATTATTGAGCTTTGGGACGAAAACACTCCGGAAGGATTGCAAAGAAACTTCTTTTACATTGCTGCTCATGAATTTGCCTGGAGGAAATGAAGGAGCGGCAGCAACAATAGAATATTTTGTGGAGGAAATTGACAATCAAGGGAAACCAACAGGACGCATTGAGTATAACCCGGTTTTCTCCGAGACCACTCAAGGCGGTTCAAAAAGAATGGCCGACAGTAAGTGGCTTGTACCGAATACAGTCAATGAAGAATTATGCCCAGTAAGACTGTTCAAAAAACTAATAAGCAAGCGAGACCAACTCATCAAAACGAATCGTTTATTTTTAACTCCAAATTCAAACTGGCACCATCCCAATTCCAAGGGTTGGTACAAGAACAGCCCGGTTGGACAAAATACAATATCTTCCTGGTTCAAATCGGCGGCATCAGCCATTGGAATCGATGTCAACAAGATCAAAGATAACAAATCATTCTGCGAGGGCCACTGCTGTTTCAACTCTAGCCAAAACGGGAATTGAAGAACAGCAATTAATTAAAATAACAGGGCATGGTAGCAGTCACTCCATAAAACCATATCTGCAAATTGACTTGGGCCATCATCAGGATATAATTGACGCAATGAGGTCTGCTTCAACTTCTGCAAAGACAGTCCAAGAATCTCCAAATCAAGAGCAAGCAACTTCGAATCAACCTGCCATAGTATACAATAATGGTCCATGAATTTAGAAAAACATTCCTCAAGCTTTTTGTTGAAATTAATCAAAATTATTATGTGAATAAATGAAAATTAGATCGTCAAAAAAATATTCTGTCATTATAAACGTCAAAAGAATTTCCAGTATAATTCGCTGTTGGGTGCCCACCAGGAAAAAATTTCCGATAAAATTCATCCGTTGCTATGGTGATCTGACAGAAATACACGTTCTGATTGGTTAAAAATCACAAGTGTGGAATTTTCTCAGAAATAAAATTTATTCAACAGTAACAATACTTGTCCACTGAACATTTTAAAGCCTTTAGGTGAAATCATTATGTTTGCATTATTTTAAATTTGATATATACAGAATGAACTTCAAGTTTGAAGCACCTCAATTATTGCAGTTACATTGTTGTCAGATCTTTTCGGGAAATACAAAAAACTTTGTTATTTTAAATGAATCACCCTATAAATATTTTTTATTTAAACAATTCTTATGAAATACTTTTTTTGTTAGGTGTTTCCTACACCCAAATGTCACAATGTCGGAATTATAGGTGAATTAACATTAAAAATAATAAGTAAAATGGTCTATACGGGGCCATCCATAAAGTACGTCACACGAATTTTAGGACTTTTGAACCTCCCCCCCCGTCCTTGTCACAGGTTGTCACATTTTTATAACCCCCCCCCCCTCCTGATGTAAAGTAACACGTTTTTTAAATGTATGTTCATTTTCATTACATAATAGTCTAATAAAATGCTAAATTATTAATAAGTATAGATCAAGTTCGTAAATTTTTAAAATTTTTAATTCATACCCAAACTTTGCGTTTTAATATTTTAAATGTTGACATGTGACGTCACAAAACTATTGACCCCCTCATGCCCCTTGTCCCACGATGTCACACTTCGGTGATACCCTCCCTCCCCAATAACGTGTGACGTACTTTATGGATGGCCCCTACAGATCGCGAAACGTCTATTCGAGCCATACGATTTACACAATTACGACAAGGAAAATATGAGAAAAACTACTTGAAAGAGAGAGAAGAATAATTGTTCGCAATCAGCGATGGGCGTGTCTTCAGTTCCAGTTACCAATCTGACATGAAAGCAGCGTTGCCAGTTCAGAATGTTTGGTACTTTCTAAGGAATGAATAACTTATTTTGCATTTGAATTTCAACATGGGATAACGCCTTATTTAGTGGGAGAAAATCGAGAGATTAAAACAAATAAAAAAAAATTAATATACTTCAAGAAAATTGGACAAATTAAGATCTGCAATAAATAAAATCTATACACTGCTTTCGATTTAACAATTATTGGTATTTAACATTGTTGCCGACAAAAATTGGGAATAACTTTGACAGATACATACATTTAGCAACAGCTGACTGCGCACGATTATTCTTCTCTCTCTTTCAAGTAGTTTTGCTCATATTTTCCTTGTCGTACTTGTGTAAATCGTATGGCTCGAGGATAATTTGAGATAACACAGCTTATTATATTTCCAGAAAGGCGTAAGATCTGACAATAGTTTTAATTGAGGTCGAGATTGAGGCTTTACATACATAACATTCACTCTGTATATATTACTAGAGCAAATGGTATGGTAGATAACGTGGAATTTGAAATACAAGTGAAAACATATGACCTTTTTTAACAATAGTATTTTGAAATATTCATAAAACTGAATAGAAAAACATATTTGGAAGCTTTTTGTTTATAAGTTTTGATAATGTCGGAAAAAGCTACTTTCTATCAGTCATTTTGTTTTTATAAAATTGTTCTTTCATTTGTTATCATTATCAAAAGAAACCTTCGATTTTACCCTCTTTTTTCCAAAAAAAAAAAAGCTAAAACAGGGCGAGGAACTGAATAAAAACATTTTTAGTAAAAAGCAGTATTAAAAAAACAATAACAAAAATGTAAAATTACTCTTATTTAATTTCTTTTTGTTCCCAAGGCCGCATTAGACCAATTTCCTTTGAAACACCCTGTAGCTAATTAACGAGAGAATGGCACAGACTTAAAGACGTATTTCGGCTCTATATAATAGGCCTCTAGAGATCAAAATAATCAGGTATCTTCAGTGCATCGAAAAAGATTCTCGATCATACCGCGTAGAAATCAATTTTACGAAAATATTCAATATCGTAAAAGAGAAAATAATTTAGATCAGCTACAGACTTACGAAAAAAATAAATATGGCTTCTGCGCATTAAGAACGATAACAGCGATAACGATCGGAACCTCCAGATCTCTCTATAAATCTTAGACTCTGGATCCTAATCTATTTGAACGATAATGATCCTTGTCTGTTCGGAATCTAAATCACAGTAGTCTTGAATGAGTAGCACACACTCACCGGGCTCCAGCCCGGTATCGGGTTCTCAAAGCGTCGTCGTCACAACTGGAGGAAGGTTCATCACTTCCTGATCACTGGTCACCGTATGACTTTGGTGCATGTGCGACGATCCTACTTGTTGATGTGGATGGAGATGGTGGTGGTGGGATTGCTGCGAAGTCTGCTGTTGGACAGACGATGATGATTGAGAGGTATTAGAATTGCCTAGTTTACTTTCTTTCTTCATCCTCTGCTTCAAATGCACCTGTAACAAAAGAAAAAAACAGTTGAAATGAAAATGTTTGGAGTAAACCCTTTAATCCCATTCCATTTATAAAGTGCAGGATGCAGGATCGCTTTTTAACTTGAGGTGTTGTTTGAATTTGCAATCAGTGTGTACCATGATAACTTTAAATCCTGAGGTGGGTTAAAGGGCACGACAGGAGTAAAGGTGACACCAACGGCCTAACGACTTCGACAATTGCGGAACTAGTCAAACGTTACACCCATGCTCAATCCCTTAAGAGATGGGATGGACTCAAAGGATCACCTTGGGCGACCCTGGGAAGCTGGCGCCGAAGAAATATGACCAGGAAAAACCTACGTTTAACAGTAGGATTTCTGACTGGCCACTGTCAACTAAGGAAACACCTCCATACTATAGGGCTAGTAGACACACCTCTATGCAGGATGTGTGAACAGGAAGATGAAACTGTCAGGCATGTCTTATGCAAGTGTCCGGAGTTATCGTCAATAAGAGAGTGTGTGTTCGGTGAGTCTTGTCCTACACTTGGCCTACACTAGTGACGTGTCCACCTTCCTAGGAAGGACAGGATGAACGATGACCTAGGAGGACAACTCCTCGGGAGGATGTACAATGGGTCACATGTGGCTTAAGTGCTGTGAGCCTACACTCACCCTCCCTACCCTACAGATACTGAAATTTAAATCTGGCTGTCGCTTTCATTTCAATTGTGGTTGCGTACAAACCCATCGGGTAGATTTGTTAAGAAACCGAATGTATTTCACTGCTCAGCAGCTCTGTTTTGATGTTCAAAATTTAACAGAGTGAATAAGTTATTGTTCAGCAAGATTCATCAAATAGAAAGAGCTTAGTAGTTAATTAAAAAACAGGGACTAGGTCGTTTCTTACTTCTTGGTTTAATAAATTTGAATGGTTGACGGGTAGGGAGACTAGTGACATCGTTTCAAATAGGTAGGTAACCAGAAAATTGGTAATTTCTGTACTTCAATTTTGTCTGTCCACCTACTACTTCACGAGCCGCCACTGTTTGCAATGTACTGTGAGAAGACCACTAAGGGTTATTCCTTGGTTTCAAAGTACTTTTGATATAAAGGAGAAATGTTTTGGCCTCGTCCTGGAAGGCATTTCCAGGACGTCTGTCTTTATCTTCCCTTCTTTCAATTTTCGTCCTGAAAACATTAGGGATAATTCAACAGAACGTTCCAGGTACTACACAAGAAGTATTCGCTAATTTTCTTTTGCTATTTCACTTCCTGCTTCATAATTCATGAGTACGTTTCCCTGTATATTGACTATAAAATATTTTTTATTATAATCGTCTTATATATTATGGCCGAGTACACTTAATAATTGAATGGTACTCATAAAAAATATAATAGTGACATTTTTTATTGAGTTAAAGTATTAAATTACTTCTGTTTATTTCAAAACTGAACTTTTAAACAGGTTTTGATCGTATTTCTTGGAAATTTTTTCAAACAACTGTCGAGTTATTGGCTTGGTCATTAAGAATAGGAAGTTTGACTCAAAAATGATCGATGAGTAATGCTCCTTGGATAGGTATATTTAGCTGTTTAGAGGTATTTAAATACTGTTTAGTATTATTTTAAATAAAACTGTACAAAATATTTGCAGTAAACATTATACTATATATAGTTTATGACTAATACTTTTGTATAACTACTTTAAAGTACTTTCTATTGAAAGTAGTGAGAATGAAACTCGTTTTCACCAGATTTAGTTTATCCCAATCTCAAGGAAAGTCTATGAAGGAAAAGGAGCAAACGAGAGCCTAGCAAATACCCCAAGTCCTTTTTCTTTCTCTATTATTCAGTTGCAAGAAATCAAAAACGAAACCAAAAACTGTATGGTGAACAAAAAAAAATGAAAATTGCTTCTTACTATTCATATTGTCACTTTGAATTGTCAAAGTGACATAGCTGACATTTAAATAAAACCCAATGTCATCAGCAAAATCTGCATCAGTAAAGGAGCAAATGTCTACTGAACTACATTTAACAATTGTTCGTTCAGTTTGGAAAATAAAATTTAATTGTTTTTTTTTCTCTTATTTTTTGGGAATGAAACCACAATAATGTTTTTTATTTTTTTATTTCGACGTTTCGGTAGCGTTCCAGCTACCTTTGTCAATATTAAATAATGATAAAATAATATTTGGTCCCTATCTGACACAACGAAAAAAATATGACAACTAGACAATCAATAATATTTTGAAGTTTAAGACTACAAAACTTTGTTGTCAAATTTTCTTAAGGTCCATTCATAGTAGATCACATCTCTGGTAAAATGTGGAATAAATATTTTATTTTATGACATTCCAAAGATATGATAGTCTACTAGGAATGGAATCCAGTGAAGTGCACGTTCCAGGAACGGTTTTTATTGGGATATCGCTTTTTTTCGCTTATTTTGGAAATGTTAATAAAACGCGTTTGTTGTTACCTTTTTGTGTATGATTATTTTTGTTTTCAAAATATGTATGACTCAGTTTGGTGATTTTGTGTATTGAAGTGTGTATCGATTAACAACTATTCCAATTATAAATCATAAGAAAACCTGGATAAAAACTTAGAATGCTATACTGATAACGCAGGTAATTGATTATTGGAAATTTCTCTTTCTAACATTGGTAACCAAATTTGACTACATTCGGCTGAAATACTAGCTACACATTTATCTGCATTTAGTTGTATTAAAGCACTCTCTTTGATTTTTCGTCTTTTATTATTGGGCTCTTTCAATATTGTTTTTGTCGACATACACAAAAAAGTAACAACAAACGCGTTTTAATAACAACATTTCCAAAATATTCTTTTTTCTTATTATTTTGACAACGGTAGCTGGAACGCTACCGAAACGTCGAAATAAAAAATAAAAAACATTATTGTGGTTTGATTCCCAAAAGAATAAGAAAAAAGAATAAGTAATGCCACAAGGAACTTACAGAAGATATTTCCAAAATAAGCGAAAAAAAGCGCTATCCCAATAAGAACCGTTCCTGGAACTTGCACTTCACTGCATTCCATTTCTAGTAGACTTCATATCTTTGGAATGTCATAAAATAAAATATTTATTTCACATTTTACCAGAGATGTGATCTACTATGGATGGACCTTAAGAAAATTTGACAACAAAGCTTTGTAGTCTTAAACTTCAAAATATTATTGATTGTCTAGTTGTCATATTTTTTTCGTTGAGTCAGATAGGGACCAAAAATTATTTTATCATTATTCAATCTTGACAATCTTGGAACGCTACCGAAACGTCGAAATAAAAAAATAAAAAACATTATTGTGGTTTCATAACCAAAAAAAAGAGAAAAAAAAAATAATAGATAATGCCACAAGGAACTTACAGAAGAAAAAAATTTAATTGAATTGAGTCTTATATTAATGGAACTGTCTTACCAAATACCGCGCGTGCTCAAGTTAAGCAGGATATTTTTTGTGGTTATAAAACTACCACAAAAAATATCCTGCTAGTTCCGAGCTCTCGTGTATTACCTCCGACTATACAAGATACTAATTGGGGTACTAAGCAACGGATTTTTTGAACGACCCTTGTATTTACAACATCCAGATTTCCAAACAAAATTTTTTATCTAAATTCCAAAGCCCAACTTTTAGTTTTTATACAAACCTCTAAAACATATACAGTGTGTCTACTTATGTTGGAACCATATGGAAAACTTTTTTATTAGTGGTTTTATGAAAAAAAGTTATTCTTGATAGAAAGTTCTGCATGGTCCAAAAATTGAAATGCTACCATCAGATATCAATTTTTTCAAGCAGTATACGAGGTATGTCAAAAAATTTGAATTTTGTGCAAGAGTAAAATATCTTTATTTTTAACAATTCGGAACAATGTTGTGGAGTAAAGTTGTTTTGAATTAAAAGTTATATTCAAATATGCAATTACAGCCATTTATTATGAAAATTCAGGTTTTGTGATTATTTACCAATAATTGCATATTAATTATTCTGACTGACACAATTTATCTCTCTTATCTCTTAAAAATATGATGACCTCTCTATTTACTACTGTTTGTCTTGTAAGAGAGATAAATTGTATCCAGCCAGAATAATTAGTATGGAATTATTGGTAAATAATCACAAAACCTGAATTTTCATAATAAATGGCTGTAATTGCATATTTGAATATAACTTTTAATTCGAAACAACTTCACTTCATACTTAACATTTTTCTGAATTGTGAAAAATAAAGATACTTTACTCTTGCACAAAATTCAAATTTTTTGACAAACCTTGTATACTGCTCAAAAAAATGATATCTGATGGTTGCATTTCAACTTTTGGATCATGCAGAACTTTTTATCAGGAATGCCCTTTTTTCATAAAACCACTAATACAAAAGTTTTCCATATGGTTCCAACTTAAGTAGACACACTGTATCACATATATTATAATACAGGGGAAACTCACCTTGGCGTGTCTTTTCTTTTCGTCGCTCCTAGCAAACTTCCTACCGCAAATGTCACACGAAAACGGTTTTTCTCCGGTATGCGTCCTTATATGCGTCGTAAGATGATCCGATCTCGAAAAACTCCTCATGCATATCCTACACTGAAACGGTTTCTGACCCGTATGTATTCTGATATGCCTCGTAAGTTCATCGGATCTTGAAAATCTCCGATCACAATTTTCCACTGGACACGCGTACGGCCGTTCGTGAACGGGTGTTTTACTAGGCCTATTCGGATACTTTCGAGGTTTCACCGGTACGAGTTTCAACGGAATCGGACTTTGTTGATAAACTTGACTAAGTATTTCGTGTCCCTTGCTCGTCGAAGGGTTATATTCGGCTAGTTGCACGTTATAACCGGTACCCGAACTCTGACCGAGGTCACTACATGATCCACTGAAAGGTTCTTGTTTGGGAATTAGAGAAGATGGTCCAGGTATCACTATAGTATTAGAGTTTTGCGAGCCGTAATCTTGATTATCCCACTGGTATTTCGGTGTTCCCATCGGTTGTCCAACTCTCGAGTACACCAGCTCCTGCTGCATTTCTAGTTGGAGATTTGTACTAGCACCGGAACAGCTTGGATAAGAAGGTGGTTGTTTCAAAGCCATGTTACTACTACACTCCATTAGCATTATCTGATCTGTCTGAGACCTATCGTCGTATTGTGTACCTGCTGGGCTTGGAGTAGCTGAAGTGTACTGTTGTTGAGGACTCTGTGAGGAGCCTTGAAGTAATCCAAACATAGCTGGGTACATCGGTTTATCTCCTGAAGAAAGCAACCATTGGTTTACAGCCGAAGGTGAGTGTGGCATATTTTGTGCAGACATCCCTAGGGGACTTCCACTTTGCATCTGTATGCTGCCGGATATGTTTGGACTTCCGGCCGATGTATAAACAGCTCTGTGTTGTATTTTTGCCATGTTGTTACTGGAATGAGGGTACATACTTAAAGTGCTGTGATTGGTGTTTTCTTCTTCTCGTAAACTCGGCGATAGGGCGGTGTCTTGAGGGGTGGCTCGTTCTGTGATATGGCTGCTTGGTGAATGATGCGGACTGGCGTGTTGTTCGATAGATAGTTCTTCAGGATCCAAGGAACCTGAAACGAATGATTTTTATTTTATTTTAAAAGAGCGCCAAATGCAACTTGGGTAATTTAAGCCAGACTGCTGATTAAAGAATTTCATTCATATCTTGTTTTTGTGAATGAATTTTATTGTGAATTTGATACTTTTCCAGATAAAGAATTTCTATATTTACTTGGTAGACCTACATTTTTGTTGAATATTTATTAAAGATCTTCCATAATGAATTAAATATTTAAATTTTCTTAAAAGTTTTAGACAAATTTGAATATTTAAATATCCACACACGAGGGTCGTTAGAGAAATTCGTAATTGTACCGGGTGGAAATGTTTCTGTACCAATTCCATTCAACTTTAACATTAGTACCTCTATATTGGGCCACAAGGGCAGAAAATGAGCTTTCGCAGCCCAAGCTGATAGTTGAGGGCTGCTAAAGCGTTTCCTGCACGTATGACACACAGGGACGTATATAAGGGGGGGTTTGGGGGTTTAAACCCTCCCCATAGAAAATACAATGAAGGTACAATAATTTTTTATTAGCTTACTGCCGCAATATGAGTATTCATCGGGATGTGGCAATAGAAATAGATTCCTCAACAATTGTGAATAATTTAGCTGAATAGGTTAAATTTCCTTTTGTGAGATTGATTTTCTGTTTTAATAAAAGCTTCAATTTTCAATCATCTATCACTTTTTAAAATAGGTGCTCCCAAAAACTTAGAAGACTGATGACTCGGAACAGTGTAACGAGTGGGTCCCAGATCACAAATGAATCGCTGGCAATGAAAAAGCTGACGAACTTGCAAGAGCAGGATCGAAAACACTGAGAAACGGACCCGAACCATCTGTTGGCATCCCCAGATGCTCCACTAGGTCATGGTTGAAAGGGTGGGTAAAAGAACAATCCATAAAACTCTGGAAGAATACGCCCAGGCACACATGGAAAGAAATTTATAGAAGAACCATCAGAAAAAGTAGCAAAATAACTGCTCTCAATGAGCAGGAACAAACTACGCACCATAACGAGGCTTCTTACGGGACACTTTCCCACAAAGGAGCACCTGAACAAAATAGGGCTGTATAACGGAGACCTCACATGCAGGAGATGCAAAAAGGACACTGAAACAGCTCTGCACATAATATGCAACTGTGAGACGCTGGACCACAGGAGGCAAAAACTAAATGGAAGACTTCAAATAACTCCAGAAGACTTTTAAAATCAACCAGTAAAGAACCTGTATGAGCTAATACAGGGAACGGATTGGCTGAATAGGCTGTAGTCAGAATGTAAGGAGAATCCACAATAAGCCCAAGAGACTGAGGTGGTGCCCGCGAAGGGACGGCTCCTTTAAAAAATATATATACATGGTTATAACCATTTCAGAAGTAGGGGGCAAAACGAAAAACGATATTTAAAAATACTTTCAGATGTAGCCAAGTCAAACGACTAATTAAAAAAAACTCAACATTACTTCCAGAACTTGAAAAATTGCTTAAGGTCGTGGTACTCGATTTTTTTCGCCTTAGGCGGCGCCTTCAAAGATGATGAAAAACTTTAAAAGTTGTGACGTAATGATTTTTTCGCCCTTGTTTTTATATTTCTTATGTATTCACAAAAACACAAGAAACAATTTTTTTTGGTTTATACGTGTCAGAATAAGAAATTGGTCCATTTATTTCCGCCGATATAAATGTAATATTTTTAGGATATATCAGTATCTTACTTCCTGTATAAAAAAATACACTGGTTATTTTATGTTATAAATAATATAATATGGATAATTCAAAACATACAGAGTGGTTAATCAGTCAATTTTAACACTAAAAGTAAATAATTTGAATGATCTTCTAGATCTATATCGATAGAGCAAACTATAGAAGACATTTTTCAACTGCAATTTTTTGGAACTTCAGTTCTTCATGCCAGGTTATGTTTTAGCGACCAGGGGTCGCGACGCAAAAGATCTGACCGTTACTCGTTACGTTACGCTGCGATATGTTACATTGCTTCGTTATGTGCCTTGCTTTTGTGTGCTTGTGCCTCCTTAGTCTCTCTCGTTTACGAAGCAGCTATTCATAATAATAAATATGATCCTGCCCGGATTCGAACCCGGGCCACCCGCGTGCAATGCGAGCATTCTATCACTGAACCACCGATGCCATATTGAAATTCTATGCAAAGCTGGTATTCGCAGTGCTGGTGATCTACTTGAATTTGTTGGGATACATTTTTACTATTATTTCCATGATTTTTTTGGCGCGATTAAGGGGTCTAGCACATTTACTTTTCGAAATACAGGGTGTTGAAATTTTGAAAACTTGAATGTTTTAATTCGATAACTTTAAAATGGATGGATAAATTGATTTGACATTTGGCTTGTTTTTAAATGTAAAAGGGCATATTTTGAAAGAAATTGTGGTTTGTGCAACTAGTGTGGATATGATGGCCATATCGCACGAGGACGAAGTTTGAGCACGACGCCGTAAGCGGAGTGCTTAATCGTTCAAGTGCGATATTGACAATCCACACGAGTCGAACAGCATATTTTTTCTACGACTCACTCAAGAGAGAATCTAGAAAATAAAAATTTCTATAAACTGTAATATAACTTCAAATTAATCATTTTACAATTCAATTTTATGTTTCCACTAATTTTGTGGTAAACGTACAGTTCTTGAATGTCCAATTTGTATAATGAAACGGTTTTATTTTTTAATTTTACGATGCTGTTATTAGTAGATGTTGCCAGTCGGACTCCCTCATGAATTATTTAAAAATAAAATTAACAATAAAAAAAATCTTCCTCAGGGGGAATTTGACCCGGGTCTACTGCGTGAGAGTTTGGTATGCTTACTACTCAACCACCAAAGAATATGCAAATTGTTTATCTATAACGTCAGATGTATTATATAACTTTTGCTTAAAAGGAACTAAAGTTCTTACCGTGTGTCCCGCGACACGTTCTACCTTTTTTTATAACGTCTCTTCTGTCAAAAAACTTATTATTTTTTCTAAAAATCTTAAACAAATTACACTACGATATATATTCTAGTTTTGAAAGAACTGCAAAATAAAAAATAAAAATCCGTTTAACCTAAAAATACGTAATTGCAACAAGTGTATGTGCCAGAATGGATCTAGCCTAACCATTATGGTATTGGAATTTAGAGCGGCCGTCACGGAGACGGCGCATCACATTTGAGGCCAATCAATACTGCGGCAAAGCGATCCATTGAGAGAATTGAGAGACTGAGGGTTTCATTCAACAAAATTTTACTATGATGTAACACAGGAATGGCCGATGTGTTAAAAGTCAAGTGCAAGCTGTCAATGCCACGAGCGGTCGATATTACAGTGGAATTAAAAATGTTTTGCGCTTTGATTCTATCACTATTTCGATTATTAACAATTAACACAACTTTTAGTATATTTTATTATAAGATTATTGTAAAATGAATAAAAACAAGATTAGAAATTTAAAAAATTCCTTTCTACGGGGTACTGTTTGCAAATTGTGACGGCTCTGTGTTTTAGGATCTGGTGTAGTGAGATATAGGTACCACGTGTTATTTGATGTACTGTCAAACGCTACTTTTATTTTTCACGCAAAAAGTATTAAACGTCATGTAGGAAATTGTTAATAGTCTTTTGTCTTTTTTATGTCGTGAGAAATTAAAATTTGATCCTAAAAATTCAAAAAATTTCATAGCCACTGAATTGATATCGTAAATAACGAATATAACTATTCACTTTTTAAAAGCTGCTGTTAAAAGTCTATATACAGGGAGTTTCACGTTGTCGAAAATTTTCTTTTTTACCCATTTCCTGACAATAAAAGGGGAGTCTATTCACTATTGATTACGCGGGGAATCTTTGAGAACTTTTTGAGCCCCCCTACCCCATGGTGAGATGTAGTAGGACTTTTCTCGACATCCCCCCGTAATAATACGTTAGATTTTTAAAAATTTGTAGCTCGATTCACCCTTCCCCCCTGAACACCCCTCATAATTAATGGACGCCACCAAAGAAGTTTAATGAGTATTTTGTTGAGCTTTTCATTTGTGACATTATTCTTAAGATGGTAAAGCGAGAAAGATAAATATACAGGAATATATGGAACATTTTATGAGTATTTTGTTTGTGATAGTATTCTTATTTTTTTGTTTTTCTAACCCAAATAATAAGCTTAGAAAATTTTGACAATGTGATATACGAATTCTTGAGGAGCTCCAAGGAATATACCTATTGGAAAATATATATGAAAATTGTTGATATAAAAAGTGGCAGGATCTTCGTAAAATAAGAAGTGACTGATAACACCGGTCAACGAAAAAAATATTTTTTTCTTGGGTTTCTGTTCTCATGCTTAAATTCTGATTCTAGACATTGAAAAACACTTAAATAGGTATTCATATGTAGTTGGTAAAGTTTGCTTTGAACTGATTTACAACGATAAGTATAACTTAATTTATTTCATAAGCAAAAGATTGTAGCACTTTGATTAACCCGAAAGTGAACTGTATTAATATTTGTAAGAGGCACAGTAGTGGATGTTAACTTGTTTATTATAACTGTAAAAACTATATTATTGTGTAGGTACCTATTGCTCAGTTGAAAAATGGCATCAGGACAGTGTAAAAATGATGTTGATTAATTCTGTTTTATTTGCGGTGAATTTATGAAAGTTAGGAGTGAAAAATTCGCTTTATCAACAAATTTGAAACTTTGCGAAGCCTATGAAGACTATTTTAAGCGGAAAATCAGTAATCAAAATGAAAATTGGATAGGTACCTCACTTCACCTGCCTGTTTAAAACGAGAGAGCTCATACGAGCATAAAAGAAATACGAAGAATATTCACTTTTAGACATTACTTTCTTGTTATTTTACATCTAGGTATATGTTATTGTTTATCACAAATCTTCAATAAAAAACACTCTTGTATTCGAAAAAATGTTTTCTAATTATAATTTACAGTGGAAGAGTAGAAAAAAGTGATTTTTGCCGAAAAATTGAGAAATCGCTCTAGTTTCTACACAAGCAAACTGCAATCGAAAAAAAAATTTCCTTATTTTTGTCGTAGGAAAAACCAAAATTAGACATGTAGCAGTAGTTGTTGACCGGTGTAATGAATGTATGGACTGTGAAAAAGAAAACAATTTTGTTGGTTTTGCTTAATGTTTTTTAATATATTCAGATTAGAGGCAGGGTTACCAAATATAAATATGTTGTACACGTTTTTAAAATATCGCGGTCGTTTATTATTTTTAAAAAAGTACCAGCGGCGTTGCCAAATGCATTAAAATTAAGTAATAACCAAAATTATTATTGATAACTTGTTCTTGAAATCATTTTAACGACCATTACTGCCAAGTTCATCATCTCCTTCCCTCATTCACACAACCAGCTCTCTTATTTGCTCCACCATACCTCAAGTTCACTTATGGAAACTCAATAGCTCAGTTTCATGCCAAAATCAGTACAAAATACTAGAAGGTTGTGTCAAAGATTACAGAATAAAAATATAAGATGTTTCACTCCAGGGCGGTTTGATTCAAGTTAGATAGCAGATAATTCGAAAAGCTTATTTTATTTTAAGCTATAAAGGGGTAATTGGAGAAATATATATTTAAATTAATAGGATTCTTTATCACAAAGGTTTATTTTTAAATGTTAATTATTTCGAAAAATGTTCGGGATATAAATTTGAAAAGGTAAGTGAAAAATAAACTTGAATTTTTAAAATGAATCAATTCTCAGTTTTTATCCAGCATCTTAGTAATTTTGTGCTACTTATTGATAATCTAGCAGATATTGATCACAAATTCAATTAAATATACTCATTAGCCACCAGAATAATAGGTCCACTAAATCTTGAATTTTGATCTTAGAATAACGCGTATTTTTTGGATTGACAAGGTTAAAACAATAAAAAGAGAAGCAGCTGCAGGATACCTTTATTAAAAATTTTTATAAATGTTGTAAAATACAAGTTTGGAGTTTGGTTTATGTGTTAAATTTAATCTATATAGTCTTTCAAATCTTTCAATATACATTTGAGAGTAAAATATATACGGACCCTGGTATAGAGACTTGTATAGTATTTGAAAGGAAATTGATTACATGGATGATAAAAAGAAAATTTAGTAAATTCGTTCAAAAGGAACTGACCAATTCCCCTTTGGTTGGTTATAGAATTGAATTTTTGTGTTTTCTTGCGTAATGTACTTGTTTATATAATAAACTTGTTATAAAAATAGATCAGTAATTTTTTATTAGCAAATATTACAAAATATTTAGTGTTTAAGTTTTGTTATTAAAGAGAAAAATATTAATATGACTTTTTGCTCATTTCAACTATTAATTAATAAATTTAAAAAATTTATACAACATAAATATAAAGCACGAATAACCAATAAACACCAGACCAGACCAATAAGTCACCAGACAGTCACCAGTCATCGGTGCTTTACGCGATAAATTCGAACGAGTGAAACATCTTATATTTTTATTCTATAATCTTTGATTGTGTTTTTAACAATTGCCAAATGATTTTATAGTCATAATTTAATGATGAGGTGCAAATACGCCGAAACCGGTCTACAAGTGATATTGTGCAGATAATCGTACATATAGCCTAACCCCGTATAACTTAGACGTGTAATTCAATGTCTGCCGTGGCAAATAGCCAGAGAAGTATTTGTTTCTTCTTAGTGGATGGTTTGGTCTTTGAGAGATTGAAAGAATAGGTTTTTTTATTCTAAACGGTCGCTAAACTCAATAATATATCGTTACGACTACATACAACTTTTTCTAATAATAAACATATTAAAGGTCGTAGGTAACGGTGTTTACGGTTGTCAGTTTGTTGATTTTTTACGCAATTTTAATTGAAAGTACCACGTAATTCATTCAATGTCTGTGTGTTGTCGAACAAAAGAAAAATAAACGACAAAACTGTAAAAATATCGTAGGTATATAGTAAAGCCGTTGGAGAGTAAGTTTTATTACGACCGTGAATCTATATAATGTATAAGGCAGAGCTCAGCAAAATCACCGGCGAAGAACATAAAATTCCATCCGACAAGCACTAATATATTTCATATTTTAATAACTAATAAATTATCGTAAAGACAAATATGTCAAACTTGGAAATTCCGTAACACAATATTGTGTGTAGTCAAAGTCGGTCCCGTTCGGTTCGGATAATTCACAGCGTTTAGACATAACATGTATATAGCCAGCGCAGAGTTATTTTTATTCACGTGTGCATGCCACACGGCTGTGCGTCCGAAAAGTATATATTTAGCCCAAAGCCAAGTATAATTTGCACCTGTTACTTCTTCGTAGTGTTTTTTTTTCTCAATTTTTTTTTTCTAAAAAAAACTAACCTGTAATCGGTGGTGGTTCTACGACAGTGCTAGGTCCGAAGAAAGACGGAGCGTCGCTGGAAGTTGTAACGGGAGTATTAAGATCTCCAGGTTGTGCTTCCGTAGGAGAAGGATCGTCGGAAGGTGAACAAATCGAAGCGGGAATCGGACTACCTCCACTGTTACTACTAGTTCCTGTTTTATATAAACATGTATCGAAGCTGAGTACGTTAAAGTGATGTCCAGCTGCTACGGCACTTTCCGTTAATAAAAAAGCTGAAGAATGATGATGGTGATGATGATGGTGGTGATGGTGCTGATTAGGCAGCGTATCTAAAGTGTCCATGATCATTTTGCCACTTTTTTTTTGGTAGGTTTTTACGCCACCCGGGCACTAGGTAATCGAAGCGCGTTAAAGCGCGCACTTAACCTTTTTCTTTTTTCAAATAAACGCTATATCTCTATATCGTAAAACTCTCTCGCACCTACTCGTACCGAATCGATCTCGGGAACTGATCGGCGGCCGCGACGACTTTAGTTTTATGAATGAAGTCACTGTTCCATATTAGGAAGTCGTAAGTAAGGGGCTGGCCAATAACAGAGAGAGGCAGTGTGCTCGCCCCTCCACCGGTCACCTCCCCACTTTGTGACGTCGACGTGACGTAATGCTGGCGCTTAGAAGTGCTACGGGGAGCGCGCAGTTATTTTAACAACTAATTGGGGGTTTTAAGGTGTTTTTGGTTGTTGGAACAGCTGGGTGGGCTGCCACAGGTTGTATTTTTATGCGAGGGGTTCATTACACTAAGTGATATTTTCGTGAGTGTTACCGCTTTGATGTTATTCTGATTTTTCGTAACAGATGGATAGGTGTGTAATTCTGCGCTAACTTAACTTGGATGACATTTTCTTAATTGAAATTTACTGTTCCTATCGTAAAGCGTATTTCCTTAAAAAAATATACTGAAAATATTTGAATATTAAATAACATCTTTCTAATCAATTTTACGCTTAATTAGGTTGGGTATTGACAAAAAATTAAGTATCTACATTTATATCTGCTTCACGCACTTGCCGGTAGTGACAGGTGACAAATAACTACTTTAATTATTTAAAAACTATTTTGGCCAAAAGAAGAAAACATCAAAAGTGAATAAAACTAATTTTTACATGCCATTTGATCAACATACATTCTCCAATGCGGCTCTTGCTTACCAGAGCCTCTGATTTGTAGCAATTTGCTTTAGATTATGCAAAAGCTTAAGCACGTATTCGTCTATCTTATCAAAGGCAAATCTAGTATATTTCTGGTTATGACAGTGGTCCTACTTATTTCGAATTTTCCAAATTATCCAATTCATTACACCTGCTAGGTAATAAAATACAAGACAGGGGCTTTTTACATTAAAGGCACCCTTAACGCCTTAACGGGACCTTAATAAGCTCGGAATATCTACGGTTTAAAGTTCCACTTAACCTCGAAATACTAATATTGAAGTTGATTTATGACAGTTTATATTTGAGTAAATTGTGCTTTGGTAGATGGTAGATCTTTGTATTTGTAATTTGTCTTATCGAAATGGAAATGTTAGAAGATGATAACGATTTAGGAATAATTGATATAATTGAATACGGCATACCCAGACAGTTATAAGGAGGGATTATTTTAATGCATTCGATCCTTGGACGTTTTTTCTTAGATTTAGAATGACGAAGGAAACTGCTCTCAGTTTTCTTGGAGAAATTGAAATTGTTTATTTTTTATGACATTTTTAAACTTGCTAGTAATAGGTATCTAATAATAATGATTTTTCAGGTGTTGTGAAATTTATTCCACGAGATCTTTTTTCTCCGCTTATACCTATTTAAACTACTAAAATGACTCGGAAGAAAAAAAACGTCAAAACCAAAGATGACACCAACTAATATTAAACGCATAGATCAAACTGGATCAAACGACTGCCTTTAATTCCTGAAAAGATCTTCTTTTTCAAAAAAATATTTCAAGAATTGCGGCGTTGTCAAATGGAACCTCCCACTTAGTTAAGGGAGGTACGGCGCGAACGAAGTTCCACTTAAATTATAAGTGTCACTTAGCTAAGTATGACTTTTTAGGATAATCGGTGCGAATGGCCCTAAATCACCCGAAAAACAAAAAAAATATTTTCAATTAAAAAATGTACTCCTTTATTTCGGCCCACAGTGTATAATAATCTTCTAATGCCTATATATTTGAGCAAAACAATAGGTATATTTGCTATTTGCTCAAATTTGTGTACTATAATATACCTTTCCAATTATAATCATGAATATACGTGCGAATATAAGATTGAGTGTATTTTTTTGGGTTGGTACGTAGTAAGGTTTTCATCAACCTTCGGTTGGCAACTCTGTTTCTATGACTCATGTATTTGTGCAAGGACCCTATTCTCAAAACGTGACATATTTTGTCGCATGCGAGAAATCTTCTTTGTCGAATAAAATCTGAATATTCTTATTCTCGAATGTCGCCTTCGCAAATTTTTGATAGACATTTTTTAGAATGGTCAAAGGCAGTCGACATTTTATGTGAGAATTTCATTATATACTTGCGAAGTTTATAGGTTAACGTTATACATGTCAAAAGTCAAAAATATTCTATAGACCTAACTGGGAGGGATGTTCATCAACACTACTATTTTTATTAGTGTAGTGTTACTTTTCTCAGTGTATCAAGTAGTTTATTCATTCTTTTTTTAATTTTTTGGGAAATTAAACCACAATTTATGTATCAATGCCTCGACGTATTTCCGCTCAAAGGAACAGACAAAGCTTTCGTCTCTTGTATAGATGGTGTACCACAGAGTACACCATCTAACAAGAGGCGAAAGAAAGTAGTTTTCGTGATCGAAAATTTGTGTGCACATGTTTGAATTAGTTAGTTTATCTGTCAATGTCAAGCCGTTACTTCCGTACATTCCCCTCAGTTCACCGTGTATTATTTTAAGATTAGGTTGAAAATGAACTACTTCTCATTACACACATAAGATGAATAATAAGGTGTTCTCATGTTACTAGTTTAAAAAATATTCTATAGACCTAATTGGGAGGGATGTTCATCAACACTACTATTTTTCTTAGTGTGGTGTTGCTTTTCTCAATGTATCAGGTAGTTTATGCGTCAATGCCTCAACGTATCTCCGCTCAATATCGTGTTAGTCCGACTTCAAAAAAGAACCGAGAGAACAAGAGAAGTGGCATGGAACACGATATAATATCGAAATTTCGGTGTTGTAAGTTCATGCTATTCGACAAAATTTATCTCATGCGACTTAGATGTCGAACCCATTAGAGAATGCCAGATGCTAATGTCGTGCGACAATTTCTATCGACATTATGCCCGGTTTTATAAGCTCGGGTTACCCCTGCCCCGAGAGTTAACCCTGTCACAGGTGGGTGATACAGCGTTTTATAAAGCGGGGTAAGAGTTAACCCTGCCCCACCATTTGGCTCGGGTTAACTCTCGAGTTAGCGGTTGTCATGCGCAAAATGCTAAAATGTGAAGAAATGAAAGGTTATGTTAAAAACAAGATGTAATATATATTAATAATATCATATCCGATATATATTTTCAATGGGGACATGGATGAAGTGAGAAATTAATTTGAAATTTTTTATGACCTCCTAACAGATGAGGAAGATATTATTCAAATGGTTGAGGCACCTCGAGAACCTACTGTGTTTAGAAATAGAAATGCAGTCAGTACAACAACTTCTTCTTCCGAAGGGTTCACACTCCTTCTACTGATGCTGGCAAAATCCATTTTTAAATTTAGTAATTTCAGTTTTCACGCCACCATATAACAAAAAAATGTGACGTTATAGGTTTTGTTGCACCCGACTCATAGAAGAAAACACTGTTTTTTTTCTTCTTTTATATATTTTTACAGAAATACACCATGGATCTTTGCATTTTAACCCGAGAGTTAACCCTTGGGGTAACTCAAGATCGAGCTCAAGATATTTAACTCTACTTTATAAAACCGGGCATAGGTCGAATACGACAAATGTCATTCGACATTCGAGAATAGGCCCTCAGGTGATATTCAATGATATTCTGCTCGCATATTGCTGATGACATTGTTGTAAAAACAATATTGCTATGGTTATAGCATTGTGTATTCCGTTTCAGCGTTCATGGCAAGAATAGTTCAAGGTTTTGTCAATAGCAATGTTATTGCCAGCAGTTTGAATTTACTGAGCACTGTATTCCGGCATTCAATAAGAAAATAGGATGATTTATTTTGACTTTAACCTATAATTGTTCGAGTAATCCAGATCAATTTCAGTAATTCATATCAAATTATTATTATAGTGGGAATAATCTAGGTACTTACATTATTCCAGCAAATAATATTGATGGTAAGTACATCGTTTTTATTGAATGGTAACCACAGGCCTTTTCTCAAACTTGTTACCATTTGGCAATAGCCACTTGCCCTTCAGGTACTCATATATATTGCCTGGTACTTAACTTAACACTTATTTCGGTGAAATGCTATTATAATATTAGGTACTTAAAATGGAATAGATCAGGCTAATACTGGATGATTAGTATAATGAAAAAAAACAATCTTTGTCAAATATTCACTGAATATATTTGAACAGAATGTGTTAGCGAAGCGCATCACAATGTAAAATAAAACACGCTGTTCAAATATATGGAAATTTAAATATATTATGTTGTATTATTTTATCTAAATTACTTCCAATTTATAAAGTAATAACCCACGTAAAGACTTACTAAGTAAACAGTTGATTGGACAACTTGTAGGTGTAGAAGAAACTGGGTAGTACTAAATCAACAAATAAAAAAACTAATTCTTATCATCTGCATATAATTTTATTGCAACTATCAACTTTTAAACAATATATATGCGAAATATTAAACAAGAAAGAACAAAACACCATAAAAAATACATTTCCATTTAGTACTCTCTATTGTTAACAACTTTATTAATTTTATTATACAGGAGAAACTAGAAAGTTATACATTTATCTGGTTCTGAAATTAATTGATTTTTTGACTGATTTTCGATGAAAGGTACATTTTAAAACAGCTGATAGGTTGAAAATATGATTAGCAGTTCACTAAATTTTTTCCTTTTTATCGTAAAAAGAGAAAAATTGTCGCCGGATTGACGTCGCAACTTCATTGACAACAGACAATTGATTAAAACATGAATATGTGACAAAACCACCAGTTGCAGGTAACTTTCAAAGTGACAATTGCAGAAAAAAAATGATATCCACGTTTCATTTTCTTTTAAAATTAAATTAGTATCTATGTTCTTGAAATAACAACAATCTATGTCTGGATATAAACCATCTGTTAACGCTATTACAAAAATAAAATACTACCGATCAGCTGGCAAATATTCCTGAGTCAGCGATGACGTGGGGAAGACTGACAAGTTATATAATTCCAAAAATAAGCCGACGAGTCAGAGTCGAAAAAGAGAATATACGAACTTGGATTGTTGAGATTCCTTCGGGACCACATCATTTTGTTTCTAATAGGTCGAGAAAAACTATCAATAGATGTGCGCCTAAAAATTTCGTGGGTCGGTTCTAAATTCGTTAGTGAAATATTGATGTCGTACTACATGTACACGCCATAATGTTTTTTCTGTTAAGATCATGAACTGATATATACAGTGAGAACAAAAATTGAGATACTGAACTATAGCTGATCGTGGATGGTTAAGCAAAAAGCATTTTAGCTTAGTAGGCACTGTTTTCGCAGCGCTTTTGCTATACCACAGAAAGGTTCTGAGCCCCTTAATTGCCTCTGTGATCTGAGAGACCTGGTACCCAGGCTAATGTCAATCTACTGTGACTGCCCAGATCTTGTAGCGTCTCCAAGCAGTCCTATACGAGTTTCGGATTTATCTGCATGGTCTTTTCCTCAAACTATCACAATAATTGCTCCCCTACCTGGAGTATCTGTATCTGTAGAGTAGGGAAGGTGAGTGTAGACTCACAGCACTTAGGCCTCATGTGACCCATTGGACATTCTCCCTAGGAGTTGTCCTCCTAGGTCATCATTCATTCTGTCCTTTCCAGGAAGGTGGACAGGTCACTAGGGGACATCTCCTTTATATCGGCAGGTGTAGGCCAAGACTCACCGAACACACACTCTCTTATTGACGATAACTCCGGACACTCGCTTAAGACATGCTTGACAGTTTCATCTTCCTGTTCACACATCCTGCATAGAGGTGTGTCCACTAGCCCCATAGTATGGAGGTGTTTCCTTAGTTGACAGTGGCTAGTCAGAAATCCTACTGTTAAACGAAGGCTTTTCCTGGTCATCGCCAAATATTTCTTCGACGCCAGCTTCTTAGGGTCGCCCAGGGTGATCCTGGCAAGACTGCATCCTTTGATTCCATCTTTTAAGGGATTGAGCGTGATTGTGACGTTTTGCTAGTTCCGCAATAGGGTACAAGCATAAATTTTGCTATTGGTGGGAATTGACGCTTTATCATGTCTCCTAACACCTTGCATGCCCATTTTTTCAAAAAAATATAAAATTTACTTTTAAAACGACTTTAAAAATCATAAAATTTAAAAGTCCGCCAAAACGCGCTTTACGTCTTAAAGATGGCTGCCCCATGGTGTGAAGTCATTTGTTTACGTTCTTATTCGTGTTTCACGCTCTGAGTTCTTGTGACCTAATTTGTTTCTGAAAGCTTTACAAATGGATAAAGCCGAAAAAAACACTTTGTATTCCAAGTATTGCATTGTTCCAGTGTGTAAATCAACGTCTGTTAAAACTCCAGACAAAATATTTGTTACTTTACCTGGTGGCGCAAGCAAAAATACACTTAAGAGAAGGGCATTACTTTTGTTTGTGAAGACCATTTTAATGTAAGTACCTACTTCTATGCTGGTAATTTTTATTCTTAAATAGTTTGAGGTTATGTACCTATATGTCTAGTAACCAACCATAAAAACATCATTTTCTTACGACCACGCATCGAAATATGGTTGGTATATATTATATAAATAAAACATAGTTTAAATCGTACTTACGATAATGCTTTAACTCCTCTTATTTCCTCTGACTTCATAAATTCAAGCGGCATAAATGAGTCTACTTTGGGCAAGTTATCAGTTTGTGCTTATACAAAACCTTCGCTAGCCATATCTTTACTCAAAAAATATGAAAGAATCGTCACTGAACACTGAACTAGTAAATAAAATATATTCTTCCAAAAGTTTCAAAATATCCTCGGAAATATCGAATATTTATGACCACTTTCCACTTTAAGTTGACTTTTAGAAATAAAAAAAGCACACACAAACACGTAATGGTCTCAAACAAACATATAAATGATATTTTTACGTCGATGAAGCAATTAATAGTTGATTAAAATACAATATAAACACACAACTACACATAACCTAATGCAATACCGGCCATATTGACATAAGTAAACACAAGAGATATGACATCACACGTATCATCGGTAGCATTCGGAAATCCTCGGGTTGTGGTCGGAGGGTGCATTGAAATTTGAATTTTATTTTAAAATTTGGGAGTAATTTCCAATGGTTTATTTCCTATTGTTAGTAATTTTTGATATCATATTTACTATTATAAATTAATATCCAAGCAAAATATGAAATATGCGTGTACTGTATTATCGTTAGGCCGTAGGTGTCCTGCCTGGAGAATCGTCGCATGCTTGTCCAAGCATAGTGAGACTCTTGTCTTTAGCTTGGCTATATCTAGAGCATTTCGCTTTCGATGTAAGACGGTTTTTTAACGAATCATTTTCTGCTCGGTGGATAGGTAGACGAGGCCAAATATTGGAATGATCATCTAGGTCCCCCGATTCAACCCCCCTAGACTTTTTCATGGTTTGATAACTGAAAACCAAAATTTACGCCACCCAGCCAGCCAGTCAGATTGAGGCTAACAAATTATTCAAAAATGTCAAAAAATAACCCCAGAATTGTTACATAATGTTTGAAGCTCATCATTGTATGGAAAGTTATTTTGAAGAAAAACTTCCGAAAATCATTTTCATTTTATACATATGGCTTTCATATTTGAAAAAATCGATATTACATTTCCTTTTCCAGTACTGCGGTGATAAAAATAGTTTTGTTGAATTACGGAACTATCCCTATAGCTCCCCGTTTCCAGGAATAGCTTTGACATTACATCCTTGTCTATTTTCCATGAACTCGACATTCAAAGAGCGCCGCCAACGAAACGAAGGGAGGGGGATGACGGTAGTGTATCGATCTGGGTGCGTCGTCTTGAGAGAACGTAGGGGAGGTTTTCCATGAATGAGTTGACGTCATCGAGAGGGGCGAGGAAAGTGTGCGGGAATATGTTTCCTAGTACATGGTATATTGCTGCAGTCTTGAATTTATGGCTTTTCAACTCTTTTTGTTGACGATTTATGTTTAACGATCTTACACATAATACTGCTGCTTTTGACGGATTCATTATTATTATCATTATTTTCACAATACACAAACCAGAGGAAAATTGGACAAAAACAATATTTTTTTATGACCAACTGTTTCGGAAAATTTCTAGAGGTTGTACGATAAATGGGAGAAAATAGACGTTGGGAAAAAACAATGTGCGAATTCGCAAAGAATATTGATTAATTGAATAGATGAGGCTTTTACTTGATGTAGATCCATAGTAAGTTTTCATTCGTTTGGGAAAGCTACTGTGTTAGCGAAACGCGTCACTTTATGTTTAAATACAATGTAGATTTAACAAAATAAAATTGTTTGATTTCATAACTTAAATATTGATTAAATTTCGTCAAAAAAGGAAATGACCTTCTGCCAGCCTCCATTTGAATTGGTGTCTTTGTCTGGTCAATCTCAGATTTGTTCTACAATCTTTTGGCTTCCACTGAACAGTTTTGGGATTTTTCAGTCTTCGTTAGTAAGCTAGTCCGCTAGTTGGTTGTGTAGTCGCTAAAATGACACCCGTCACCGATATCGCGTTATTTATCTGTCACTGTCATGCTGTAGTAAGTGAGGTTAGGTTGGGTGATTTCTTTTCCAGTTTATATAAGACTTGTTGATTTTGTTATTTTTGGGAAATTAAACCAGAATCTTTTATAAAATTTTCACCTCAAAAAAACAGAAGATATTCTAGTGTTACTCTAGACTGTAAGAAATCAAATTGTAACTAGAGCATCATAAAGTTGTGTATACTGGGCATTGTTTAAAAAGCTAACTGCTTTTTGGTTGTAGCAAAACTTAAAGAGTCTGACTTTCATAAGCGTACCAGTTAATTTTTTAAGGAGAATAATTAATTCGCAAAAATATTTATCAACAATGGGTATACCAATAAATTTTTATGAGGAATCCATTTTTTCAAGTCATAGCAGACACGTAGAACCAATTTCAACGTAACCTATTCATTTTACGTAAACCTTTTCCAATATATAACGATAAATTTTGTTACAGAACACAAATTGTGTAATTTCATTCAAGGTTTCCATACGTCAATGAGACGATATGAATGGCTTGCGTTGCGTTACGTCAGAGACAGGTGGAAAATGTGGAAATCGATATTGTTACAGGTATTTTCACTCAAAACTTTCACATTCTAAGGGGAGATTAGCTCTTTACAATGTTCGCTGGATGAAATCCTGGATTAAAAGATAAGTCCTAGTGACGTCGTTTGTCGCGTTTATATTGGGGGATAACATTTTCTTAGTTGAACGGTGTATTGAAGTGTTTTAATTTGAAAAATAAAGATGTATTTGTATTTAGTTTACGGAAATTTCGTTCTGCGTTCTTTGTAAAGCCCGGAGTTTTTAATGACAACAGCAGCTGGTAACAAACAACGTTCGTCGAGCACACTTTTTAAATGTACCGACTCCTGATGGAACGTATTTGTTTGTGCTCGTTTATGAGTATCCCAAACGAACTAAAAAGTTCAGTATTTGTCATTAGAACGCTCCAAAGCCACGTCCACACCGAAAGCAGCACATAGGAACATTATGTTCATGTTGCTTGTTCCTGGAACGTGTGTCTGAATGTTACCAAAAGTTTATTTGAGTTCCTCGTTGTTTACTGTTGCAGCAACAAAAGTTCCTATGAGTTGTTTGTTTCCATATTTAGCGGCAAAGATCAAAGAACATTGGTAAACATTTTTTGTTTCTCAACGGTATTTTCATCAGTGTGGACATGTTGTTGCTTGTTCCTCACTCGAAACTTGTGTCGTGAAGCCAACGCGTCTTTGCCGAAAATATCGCTCAACTTGATTTAGTTTATCAATAATAAAATCATTATATACCTAATACACATAGATTCAAAAGTTTTGCATCACCCTAAATCTCCGAAAAAAAAATGTGTTCATTATAAATGGATCAGAGATTAATCAAATAATTAGTTTCAATGAAAAAAAACGTGTATATTTGTCAAAAATTTTTATTATCCAATAATAAACTTGCTTTAAACATAAAAAGTATTCTTAGAAATTAAATAAATTAAATACAAATTGATCATGTTTAAAGAAAAGGTTAAGTGAGAACCTGCATGAGAACTTTTAATAAAGAGTATTTCCACCTCTAGAATTTATGCAAGTTTGAAGTCGCCTGCCCATGCTGTTTACCAAATTATTGATATTCTGTTGAGGAATATTTCGCCATTCTTCTTGGGCCGCATGAACAAGCTCTTGTACACTCCTGGGTGGATTTCTGCGTGCTGCCACTTCCCTGGCAAGCATGTCCCAAGCATGTTCTATGGGATTCATGTCAGGAGATAGGGCAGGCCAGTTCAAACGATTGATCCCTTCAGTTTCAAGATACTCATTTACAGCTCTGGTCTGATGAGGTCGGGCGTTATCGTCCATAAAAACGAAGGAATTGCCAACAGCTGTGCGCCATAGTCTCACGTGAGGATGTAGAATCTCTCTAAGATACCTATCACCAGTCATCGTTCCCTCCACATGAATTAATTCTGTGCGATCATTTAACATGATACCAGCCAAAAACATAGCACTTCCTCCTCTGAAGGGCGGCACGGGGCGAGCATGGGCAAGCTGAGCAACTCTCGTTGGATCCCGCCACACACGTATTCGATGGCTATCTTGTACCAAACAAATCCTTGTCTCGTCGGAAAAAAAACACCGAATTCCAAAAATCTTTAGGCAAGGCCGCGTGTTCTTGAGCCCACTGTAGTCGGCGAACTCTGTGCTCAGGTTGTAGTCTGGGCACTCTTATTGGTCGGCGACAACTCAAACCTGTCGCAAGTATTCGTCTTTGTCCGGTTCCATACACGAGACACATCACTTTGCCAAACGCCAACTCTATTTGCCACGAACCTTTGAGAATGACCTTCTTCAACTAAAGCCACTATTCTTGCACGGTCAATCTCACTTATGACTTGACGATTCATGTTTGCACTTAAAATCGTTAAAATCAAATGCCTTGAATGTTTAAATGATCGCACTAAAAATGTTATCTTACAAAAAAAACTGTAAACATCTGTATATTTCAAAAAATATGGAACATTATTGAATTGGTAAACATTGATAAACAAGCCAACAAAAAATTGTTAGCGCAAAAAAATTCCTTCGCATCCCAAGAAGGTGATGCAAAACTTATGTGTATGTTTAATTGAATTATACCAAAATGCCGAGTGTTTGTGAAATCCACGGGATAAAATGTATAAGGACCGTTACAAAAAACACGATTTGTTGGTGAAGATATGTAATGGGATTGGCGATGGTGTTAGTATTGATGGAGTTAAAAGAAAAATGAAAAACTTGATGGCACAGTTCTACAGAGAGGAAAAAAATTTCGCACATATCAAAAATCTGGTGCTGGAGCATATTTTGTTAGCTTACACTGCACTGGTGTAGACACAACGTTTCCTGTTTCAGCAACACAAC